>VNJZ01013678.1:0-24017 GCA_008042795.1 Drosophila asahinai
TGCGTTTGGAGTCCCCAGTGGGACGTTCACAGCAAACGCATTGAGTCAGTTTAAAAGAATTTTTTACTTTATGCTCTTCGTGGCTTAAACTGGGATGCAAACCATTGGTTGCCATCCTATTCTAGTACACTTCTCCCGTAGAAACCGTAGAACGATGCTAGGCATTGTCATTATTTATAACCTGATCCGTGGTGACGTTTAAAGCAGCGATCTTTTGGGGCAGTTGAATTTCCACGTACCATGTAGAACCACCAGATCCTACTTGCCTTTAGTTTTGCACCACTGCAGAACATCATATGAAATGCGTGAACCTTTAAGAGTACTATGTGCAAATTTTAATGATTTGTACAAAATTACCTCATCTGTAGATAGTCTTCCTAAACTAAAAACATTAATTTTAGCCCACTTAGTACATATGCAAGATAGCAATCGAGCTCCCTTATAGTAGTCTATATTCCTCGCATTCTTTTACCTATACTTTTTTTTCGAACCTTCAAGTATTAACCCCTAAACCTAACAAGCACGTGCTTTGTTTCAAAGGGCCACTTGAGTGTATTGACCATTAGGCATTAACGTCCAACTGACAAAAAAAAAATTTTAAATACCGAAGTTTCTAAGTTTGTATAAAATTTACCTACTCATATAAATCGACCGACGGCTTCAATGGCAGCTATATGATTAAGTTTTTCGAGCTTAATGAAATTAAACCCGTAATTCTAAAACTGTAAAACCCGTTATATCTCGAAATTTATAGAAATTCGTTGAAAAACATAGAAGTTAAAATGTTTTGTACATTTATTTCGCCATCATTCCTATGACAGCTATAGAATATAGTGGTCCGATTGCGGCCGTTCCGACATATGTACTGCGTGCTAAATAAATAAGATTATGCTTATAATTTCAGCCAAATAGTTCCAAAACTGAGAGATTAGTTCGCGTAGAAACCGATAGACAGACAGACGGACATGACTAGGTCGACTCGGCTGGTGATGATGATCAAGAATATCAGGCCTGTTCCAGCTTCCACTTCCAAAAAATCTACACGGAAATTATTTCCTAGACCTGTTCTATGGTAGTTTTTACTTCCGAAAAATCCTATCGGATTTGAATTTTCCTCTGTTAACTCTCTGTTAACTTCCGAACGAAAACTCACGAAAACTTTCATGTTGTCATTTGGCTATCAGATTCAGATTCGTCAGAACAAAAAATAATTATTTTAAAATACATTGCGATAATATTAATTGCAAAGGATGATTGTTTTTTATTATTATTCACATTATTGCATAATTGATTTAGCTAATGAAAACATACTTGACTTATGAATAATTATTGTTTGATGGAACCTCAAATCAGTTCGATTCTAAGTTTTCGCATTAATACAAATCCGCCGCCTGTGTTCAGGTTTCCGAACGAAAATGAGAGGGACTGTTTAAGGGTTGTCAAAGTACCAAAAAAAAATTTCATTTTCCTAGGATTAATTTTGAACAATCGCTTTCATGAAGGTTTTAACATAAAATAAAAGGTTATTAATTCAAGATAAAAAAAGTGTTTTTGTTTAAAACTTTGAGAAACGTGGTGCGTTTGGAACTTTTTTCTCGACAAATGGGATTATTCCTAAATTATTTCAGCTGGTCACTCTTTCCAATTTAATAAAGGGAATTTTTTTTACAATGAAATTCCGTGTATGTTTAAGGGAAATCCGAAAATGTTATTAAATTCACTTCCGAGTGAAAACTGGAACAGGCCTGTATATATACTTAATGGGGTCGGATGCATCGTTAAGTTAGGTTAACCCGGACGACCCTCATAGGGCCCTACATAGGCAAATATAGCCCCTAGTTGTCTGGAATAATTTGGACCTGACGAATTTTTACGAGATTTTACCTAAAGGATCGAGGTGTTTTTAGCAAAGGCAAATAGTTCACCTGGCGTCCTCCTGGAGGCATCTTCTAGTGATGTTTCCAGTCGTCCGGTCCCATGAATGTTGTTGTTTTGACATCCGGGTAAGTTCTTGGTATCATGTAGTCAAAAATACTGATCATGTCTCGCCCAATTGAACTATGCCCGAATCCCTGTAGCGACATGTTTCCTGCTGCAACTAGGCGTTGTGCTGCCTTTCCTGCAATAAGTTGCGTTGGGGTAGATTCCGAGTATGGTTTCGAGTGCTTTTGTTGGGGTAGACCTCAGCGCCCCTGATATGCAGAGCAGTGCCTGCCGCTATGGTGGCATTTTTCACCCTCTAAATTACATTGGGTTCCCATGATAGCTGGCTGTCCATTACTATGCCGAGGTTTTTGATTTGTGTTTTCCGGGTCAGCCTGGTTGAGTTGACTTTCGGGGGGATCCATAGCGGTACCTTGTATCTCTTGGTAAAGAGAATGAGGTCCGTCTTGTCTGCGTTGATACTGAATCCTACCTTCTCCGCCCACTCAATTATCTTCCTGAGTGTTAATTCCATGATAGAGCTGAGAGTCGATGGACAGACTCCCGTAATAATTATGTTTATGTCGTCGGCATAAGCAGTTATTTTTGGGGCTTTTCTTTCAAATCTCTTGATTAGGTCGTCCACCACCATATTCCATAGAAGGGGCGATAGAACTCCACCTTGTGGTGTGCGTCTGTACACCCCCTTCACAATGGAAGCGGTGCCCCAATCGGATTGTACCCACCTACAACTTAAAAGGTTCCTTCTCCAGAGGTTGATGGCATGATGCGTGCTGGTCGCTTCTAGGCGTTCCATTATTGCTTCTGTCTTGACGTTGTTAAATGCTCCGGATATGTCCACAAACACTCCGAAAGCATATTGCTTGTTATGTAGGGCTCTCTCTATTGTGGCTACTAACGAATGCAGTGCCGTTTCTACTGAATTCCCTTTGGTGGAGGCATGCTGGTTGTTCGACATTAGTCTCCCCACATCATTTTTGATGTGTAGGTCCAAGAGCTTTCGAGTGTTTTTAGTAGAAATGAGGTGAGGATTATAGGTCTGTAATCCTTGGGATTCATGAGGCTGCACTTTCCTGCTTTTGGCAGGAAGACAATCCGAAGGGTCCTCCATTTGATTGGGATAAAGCCCGTTCTTAAGCAAGCTGTGTATATTGCAGAAAGCCATGGGGTAATCCGTTCTTTAGTCACCTGTAACATGGCTGGAAATATACCGCCTAGTCCAGGTTCATTAATACCCGCAAAGGAGTCAATAGCCCAGTGGGTTCTTCTAGAGGATAATAGATCAGTTGGGGGCTTTCCTTTCCAGTTACCAGGTCTTGGTGCACATTGGCATCCGAAACCTCCGCGCATCCATGCTGTTAGGGCCACTTCGCTGCCCCCAGTCCACTGGTCGTCGTCGAGTTTGAGCTGACTCTGTACGGTGGGTTGCTTTGCTAACAACTTCCGTAGTCTAGCGGTTTCTGGCACCGTCTCGATAATGGAACAGAAACTTCTCCACGAGTTTTTTTGTGCCTTGCGTAATTCCTTCTTGTATGCCCTGAGCAGGGTTCTGTATTCCTCATTGATCATATCGTCTTTCGCCGGTTTTGCGATTCTAAAACATTTTCTGAGGTTGTTCCTTTGGAGCGAATAGGTTCTTGTTCCACCAGGATAGCTTGGTCCTCTTTCTAGTTTTTATTCCCGGTACCCATAGGGTACAAGGGTATTATAAGTTTGTGCCAACCGAGAATGTATGTAACAGGCAGAAGGTGGCATCTCCGACCCCATAAAGTATATATATTCTTGATCAGTATCACCAGCCGAGTCGATTTAGCCATGTCCGTCTGTCCGTCCGTGTGAAACAACAAATCTCAGAGACTATAAGAGCTAGAGTTACCAAATTTGGTGACAACATTGGAATCTGTTGCACGCAGATCAAGTTTGTTTTAAAATTTGGCCACGCCCACTTCCGCCCTCAAAAATCATAAAAAACGTTAAATAAGCTATACTCGTTTTTTTCGGGTAAAAGTTAATAAATATAAAAATTTAATAAAATAGAGAGGTCGTTTCCTGAAATTTTCAGTAAAATCGGATGATAAACATGGGAGATATTAGCAATAAGGTTCGAATTTTAACACACCGCCCTAAGGGACTGCTGTTGCAAGCTGTAGCCGACAGGTGGCGCATTCTAGCCTTGGCCGTGCGATATAATGGCGCCAATGTATGTATGTACAATGTATGTATGTACAATTTTAATTTGCCCTTTAGTGTGAAGCGCAAACGTTTAGGTACCGGGTATCTCACAGTCGGGCACAGTCGACTGTAGCTTTCTTACTTGTTGATATTGGGCATGATGCGTGATACGCTTCAAGTAATTCTTTGCAGAGGGTCTCTAGGGACGTTTCAATGTCTTCCGCAGATTTTATTACGCCCGGATGAGTCGCGAGTCGGGACGTGATTGTCTTTTTAAACTTTTCCCAGTTTGTTTTCCGCGGGTTTGACGAGGTGGGGCCTACATATGTATGCTCCTCCCCCACATTTGCTACAGCTAAATTTGTTGAAAGTATAAATTCGAAGAGTGAATCACCTCTGTCGTTGATGTCGGAGCTCCCTCACACGCTGTGATGTGCGTTGGCGTATGCACCCACGAGCAGTTGCTGGTCTTTCGGGCCGGATTCTATTAGGCTCCTGTGTTCCTCCGGTGGAGCTGGCCTATCGTGTGCCATTTAGTAGGAAGCTACCAGAAGGCCCTTCTCTTCCCTCTCAAGCATCACCACGGTCAGGTCGTCAGAGCTGTAATGAGACATAAGGTTAGCGTGGATACCCTTCCGCACGAACACGGCGGTTCTATTCCTGCTTCCCGTGTGTGTAGAGTACGTTGTAGTTGGGGGACTTTAGTACGGCCACAGAATTGCCAGAGGCAATCCATGGCTCCTGGCTCCTCCTCCATGGCAATCAGGAGTTCCGTCGATGCGACTTTGCTCTTATGGAGGTTGAGCTGCAGTACCCTCAATGTTATGGGCACTCTGCTCACCTCCCGACGGGTTGACTATGATTGTCATGTCACCGTCCTCCTCCTCATCCGAGCCATCGAGCGATAAGTCTTTGACAACGTGTACAATGGTATCCAGACCTAAGTCCTTCTCCACCTAGCCTGCCTGCAGGGTGTGTGCGTTCTTGTCTGCGGGGTGGCGCTTTTTGAGGCGCAGGTAGACACTACCCATGCCTCTGCTTCAGCGCACGGTCCCACTGGATTGCGATAAGGAAGAGTACCTTTGCCTTTAAAATGGATGGGATTAACTCCCTGTCCACCACCACCAGCTTGACCCCCTCCCACAAAGCTTCCAGCTGGCCAACCGTTTGCGTCGGGTCGTTTTGATTTTGACCCCATTCAGTCGGGTCGGGTTGTCCAGGATTTTGACCCCATTCAGCCACCCGGCACCATCAAATGTGGGCATGGGGGCCTTGAAGTCCTCCTCCATCCATTGGCTTCTTCGCCTTTGGTGGAGAGCCCGCCTCCTTGGGCCCGCGTTGCCGCTTGCCCACCGGAGCGTCTTTGGCTGCGCTCTCGGCGAAGCGTTGCCTTTTGTTGGCGAGCATCTCTTCCACCTTGTTGGCGAATCCACCCTTTGAGGCCATTTGAGTTAGCTTAGCGAACTGCAGCCGGCTTTCCTCAATTCTTTGCTCAGCCTAGGCCAGCTTTTCCTTCTCCTCACTGGAGAGGGTGGGCTTGTCCTGGAGCCGGCTTTGAATCTTGAGAGCAGTCTTATACTGTGCCTTCGCCTTCATCCCCTCGCTTGAACGCTTTGGCCCGTCCCTGCGCAGGGAGCTGGTGCCTGGCTTCGGCGAGCGGAGAAGCCTGTCCTCCTCTTTCTGTGTCAGCTGCACGCTCCGAGTCTGCCTCGACGACGGCACCTGAGCGGCTTAGCTTGATCTGCGGTTTATTCGTTGTTTCGTCAGTAGTGTTGCAATTGCTATGACCTGCTCCCGTCATAACAGAGGTCTGACCGCTGGCGACACGCAGAGAGGATTTCAAATTCCACTCGTATCCTGCCATAAATCAATTGTTTCAACTTACATATATCATTCGGTATTGCCTCATCAAAAAATATCTCCGGCTGTCGCATGTATACATATACAAGTAGTCCGCTTATGTACATAAGTAGCCGTATTTTTTTATTTCTATGTAAAAGGTGGAGAAAATGTTACATACGCCGGTTAGGGCCGACGTGAGTCATTTGGTTAACACGGAAGAAAATCAAGAATAGCCAATACGCTAGTGCTCTAGAAAAACAACTCGGGCAAGATTGCAAGTGTGGCTCGACCAGATGACACCGCCCAAACTCGCCAAATTGGGCCATGCAATCAGCTGCAACCCAGCACCGCAGATTTTGCTGAACTATCAAACCTTAGAACAAAGACGACCCAAATATAACTCCAGCCAATAGGCAAAAAGAGGGGAATGGATGACACTAGCTGAGAACACTTTTGTGTTCCATTCCGGAGATTCCTAGGTAATACTTGGCACAGCCTTTGGATATAAAAGACCCCAGTATAGCCGCACTGGAGATAGTCGCAGTCAGAGCTAAGGACGGGAAGTCTGTTCGGAAAGACTCGAAATCCCCCAAAGACCAAAGTGAATGCGTACAAAGCGCATAAGTTTAAAAGTCGGATAGGTTTTCGCGACCGCGGAAAATGTGCGATGCAGTCAGTTACAACATCCCGTCGTACCATGTGAATCCTAATGGACCTCTGTTAGCAATACCACGAGTAAAACATTCTGCCGCATCCAAATGTGTATCCTGAAGGACAATATTTTGCAATAACCTGTGCAACAATCCTTCAACAACAACCCCAATCTTCAACGTCAAGAGATCGAACAAGTAATTGAGGAGCATCGACCATCATGAAGGAGCAACCAATTCACCAACAAAGATGACCCTGGCTAAATTTTTTTTTTTTAAAATCATTAATTAAAAATTTGGTGCAATTAGTGAATTTCAAACTCCAAAACACAGCACGATATTTTATATATATATGCTTAATTATGCCTAACCTTTCCAACAAATAAAAACCTCAACTCCGGAACGAGAGCTCTCAACGATGGAAAAACAGAGGGTGAGTCAAAGGGACATTTGTCCCAATACTATCAGAAATATTAATATATATATATAATCGGAGGCACGATTTACACTATATACTATATGACAAAATATTAGCTTCCAAAGATACACTATATTCTTAAAGACACCTAAATATTACTTGCACCATTTATATTAATCACACGGACTATAACAAACACACCTTTTGACACACTTAAATGTCCAATACACAATTGGCCAACCTTTCTAATAAACTTGTAATGTAAACTTAAACCAACCAAAAATGCATTTGTAGAAACCCATTAAAAGGGGGGCACTGGTACGACTGGTAGACTGTCAAGAAAATGACATAACTTTTGACGAACGACATGAACAAAAGGGGATCGTATTGCACGGCCCGCGACGATCCAACGGCGCACGAAGTTTGCGATTGGGGAGGAAAAACGGCCAAAACATAGCCCGATCGTTTTCACGATCAAGCATAAATATGCTTGCGGGGCAATGTGGACAGAAAGACAGACTGACAAACGATTTCTTCTATTTTTCAGGCACGTAAATAATTGTTCTGATTACGTTTGGAGAGGATAGTGGCGTCCAAAGAACCCACCCCAAATCCGGCGAGCTCAGCTGCACAAATCGTGTCTGCTATCTGGGCGGCCACGTCCTCAGCCCTATGTCCTCCGAGGTATTATCCAAACACAATTAAAATGGACGAATGTTGTGCAGAAGTTCCATTGCAAGATATGTTAGACCATACCATAGCTCGGATTGTGGAGGCCCATCCCGATGCAATTAGCAAAAAGTTCATTGAATGATGACAAATATGAAAATTTGACGTTCTTGTCGAAATGGGGTTGCGATGGAAGTTCTGGACACGCGACCTATCGCCAAAGCTACATGGATCCAAACCTTAAAATGGCAGATGAACATGTGTTTTTTATTTGTATTGTGCTTTTACAATTGAAATTGGGTACTGACATTATTTGGCCAAATCCACGCCCATCATCGACTCGTTACTGTAGACCTCTTAAAATAATGTTCGCAAAAGAGTCTACTGAGTTGGTACAAGCCAAAATAGAGAACATACAGGCGCAGATTTTTAGAATAGTTCCTACGAGATTGAGACGGTTTCAAGTTAGGCACAAATTGAAGCTGACAATGATCGACGGAAACAAATCTAAAATATGTCCTATGTGCAACAATGCACCCATCGGCATGCATCATATATTTTTCACCTGCTCCTCCCTAACTCCCCAACGACTCGCATCCTTCAACAGCCCCTCAACCCCATACCAAGCTATAGCACACCCCACAAAAACAAATTCCGAAGCCATTCTTAAATTTCTTAAAACCTCAAACAGTATACATAAAATATAATAACTAGAAAAACCAAACCTAATGTTTAACTAAAAGTAGTATTATATTATAAATAAACGAGAAAGAAAGCTAACTTCGGTAAACCGAAGATGGTATACCCTTGCAGTCTGCAATTGGATCATTGAAAATCGAACCATTTTAGTAATGTTGAAAAAATATCGAATTTTGTACATTTTACATTTTATATGTAGAATTTTACGTTTTCATATAAATCGGCCGATCGCTTCTATGGCAGCTATATGATATAGTTGTCCGATCTTAAAAAAAATTAAAACCAGAATTATAACAAACTGCTATATCTCAAATTTTATAGAAATACGTTTAAAAACAGAGAAGTTAACATTTTTTTACATTCATTTTGCCATCATTCCTATGGCAGCTATAGAATATAGTAGTCCGATTTCGGCTGTTCTGACATATATACTGCGTGCTAAAGAAATAAGACTATAAGACTAAAAATTTCAGCTCGGGTGCTCAAAAACTGAGAGACTAGTTCGCGTAGAAACCGACATACGGACAGACGGATATGGCTAGATCGACTCGGCTGATGATGCTGATCAAGAATATATATACTTTATGGGGTCGGAGATGCCTCCTACACTGCGTTGCAAATATCATGGCAAAATTATAATGCTCTCTGCAAGGGTATAAAAAGTAAATAATGTAAATATGTAAATACAAATAACACTAAAATGTATATCAACCAACGAGCTGAAGGCCCTAGCAGCTATAGCTCAAACCCCCTGTTAGCATTTAGTTTTAACTATAGGCTAGCATTATATAAATAAATAAGATGCTTAAGTATGTAGGCTCGACTATATAAATCTAAACGTATCTAAAGAACGAATCTCAAAATTATTTCCACATTCATTTTCTATTATTTTGAGCACTATAATGAAGTGATACTTGTTTATTGAAATATCTCTAATATCTCCAGGTATGTGTCAGTTCATGTAAACTGGGAAAAAATTAATATCTTTAATTCTAAATTACATTTAGAATGGGCTGCACTCCCATATTTCTACCTGTAAAATGACAATGAACTCGGACTCTATCATCTGCTAAAACCTTTTTATAAATGTGACAAGTTAATGCATACTCAAAATTATACTCATCATCCGAATTCATTACAATAGGAACCACTTTTTTCAAGTAATTTTTGTGTATTTTTTTAGGCTAGCTTCAAGGGAAAATGTATGTTAATTAAATGTATAGTTAATTAAATTATTTTAAATGAGAATCATGAGCACACTTTATAAAGTATGCTAATGTTATTGTTACATATTAATTTATATTATAGAGCTTAGGACTTACTTCAATATTCTTACGTTTAAGTATGCACTCGAAATCTGCATACACCACAAATAGAACTTAAAGTTGTTGTCGCACCGCCGTATATTTTAATGTTGCTTGATGGGGTGGAGGGAGTCTAGAGATCTTTCCACTACAGATTTCCTGGTGTCCGGACACACTACTTGCATTTGATGAACAATTTAAGCAGCAATCGCAAAACCATTGTCGTGCATTAAGAGATCCTCTTTGCGAAGAAATTTGTCTAATAAATAAAACAAAATATTTATATACATAAATATTTAAAGAAACAATAACAACAACAACAACAACCAAATAAACAAAATTGCTTACCTGAAAATATAATTTATCCACGTGTAGTGTCCAAATCCTTCTTCTTCCAGGAAGAGCATGTTAATATGTATGAGCTTTACCCCTCCAGATTGAATGAGCGGTCCAATTATGCTTTCAGTTTCCTCATCATATCAAAAAACATTGATACTCAGCCCCACATTTTTCGCATAAATATGTTGATATCTTTTATTTTAAGCGGGAATGTCAAGTCACTGAAATCCAGAATTATTCCGGACGCCAATATAAATCTCTCTGCATTAATATCAACTCCATATGTTGATAATCTACTAAGATTTTTGGACAGATTTGACAATTCCGAAATCAATGTCCATTTAAAGTCTGAACGCTGGAATGCGGAGGCAATGAGAAAGAATATCCGGCTTAAAGGTCCATGGAATGGAGTGGGCGGATTAGAAGCCATAATAATATGGTCGAGGTTGAAGTCCCAAAACTCCATATAGAAAAATAAGATGTTTTTGGGGTTGCAATTTTTATTGTAATATAATTGAACTTTATTAGGCTTCATCGGTTGGTCGATGTCGATTTATGTCATAAATATAAGTTTTGGAGAGCGGATTGGAAAGCTCTTGCGGACTGGAAGTCCGGAGGAAGAGAGAGGCAGAGAGAGTGCGCGAGAGCGCTGTGCTCCGTGAACAGCGCTGGGCTCCGGGACATTTCGAAGCCGCTAGCGCTTCATACTGCCTCTCGAAAACAAGCGCCCTCTTGGCGCAAACAATATCTACTATCCAAAAAATCTTGATTTTTTCACTAGACTTTTTTTACTGTACCGTCCCTACATCGTCGCCGAGTTTGTAATGGGGTGATCTTCGTCCACAAGCTCCTTCTTGGTCTTATTGACTCCAAACTTTTTTATGTTTAAATAGCTTTGCCATCAAGATTTACTCGTTATTTCCGTCCTTAACGTTTGACTATATCACATATAGATCAAATTATGCTCAGCACGACCCATTTAGAGATATATTTAATAATTACAATTCTGTGAATTTGATCTATCCCTTGATTTTATTACAAATAAAATTTACTCGTCCTAGAATTGGGTGGGTCTCTGGAGCCATAATAAATACCAATCTGTGTTTGGAATTGAATAATTAATAAAAGTGAGGTGTTACGTATGGATGCGGATGATCATGAAACATAGATGTGGAAACGACAAAGGATGACACAAACTTTGGACTAGTAAAAATGTCTGTCGGAAGAATTAATGAATGGAGGAATCATTAGGGTTATTGGTATAGTCTACTGAGAGGCAAATAATGTTCGCCACTGGACTACTGATACAGTGTTTTTAACTTCTGCCATTGGTTAATTATCGAAATGGTACTTTCATCAATCAAAGGCATAGACAATGCAAGGAGGTAGAAAATGGGCGGAGGTAAAAGCCACAAGGTCAGTGGGCTCTCCGGACATTGGAGAAATAAGTTTTGAATTCAAACAGGCCTCAATCTTAGCCAGGAGGGTAGCCAGGTCTTCGAAAGTGTACTGCGTGCTGTAGCTGTATGCCTCCTTCTAACGCCCTGCCATATGAGGTGCGCCAATAGGGTTGAAATGCCGGGTCAAGTTGCGAAGACTGTGCTTTGATAGACCAGTATTCTCATTGCTTCCATGAACTCTTTAGATAAGGACGCAGAGACTCCAACTAAGGTTTTGCCGTTGTCAGAGAAAACGTGGAGTGGACAACGACGTTGTGCAGGAGAATGCTGCCAGAAAATTTTCAGTAGCCAAGTCAGACGTCGCATCGTGGTGGATGGACCTTGTTCTAAAAAAGATAAAAACGCAAGCAGTTTTGAAGTCCTGCCCAACACACCTTTTACGGTCAAAGGGTCCTGCGAAGTCCATACCCATATGGGTAAACGGCCTGGAGGACGTCGATCCTGCACGTGAAAAATTCCCCATTAACTGAGTCTGTAGGTTCTTCTTGTGAATAACACACACTCAACAAAAATAAATTGTTTGTTTGACCAGACTATTGAGCTTAGGAATTCAGTATTTGAAACGAATCAGTCGAATCATTAGCTGATTCTCCCAATCCAAGGATACGCGATTGATAATCGGTCCAGTACGATGGACCTGGAGTGTCCCACATTAATATTGTTTGGCTCTTTAAAGGGCAACGAAACAACATATCTTCCATCATCATTCATTTCGGTAGATCAGAAAAAAATTGTCCTCGCAAAGAGAGATGTCTGAAAATTATGTCTAGCTTGGACTTGGTGACAGATAAAAAATATTTTGCTGGTGCGCTTCGTTGCAATTGGGCCGCAAAGAATCCACCCTAATATAGTATCTGAAGGATATCAACGCCAATAAGCACGTCAATCTGCGAACACCGGTAAAAGTTCGGATCTGCAGAGGTTCCAATTTGGATATGAGGCTTAACGGGAAAGCCTATGTTGAATTGCCAGCGCTTACGGGGCTGAACCTTCTGGTGTCCTTGCTGTCATTGTCAGCCCGGAGTGCTGTATATTGAGCGCTCGCGTTTGGCTTAAGGGGCTTTTCCAGTGTAATACATGCAAAATAGAAATTTTTCGAAAATATTTTAACATAAAACACTCGATAGATTGCTTTAAACTATTTTGAACACAATAGCAAATATCTTCAACTATATTTTAAGGTTGTTTTCGTCACAAAAATATTGAAAAAGTACGGTATTAAACCCAGTTTCCGGAGGTGTAAAAAAGTACCCCGACTGCTGGTACGTTTCCGGCCTAATAAGTGGGTGAACCGAAGAAAGTATTTGTTTTGAGTTTTGAAAAAAGGTCGGTTTTTGGTGTAAAATTTTGTTATTTTTATTACCGGTACCCATAGGGTACAAGGATATTATATATTATGTGCGCATGGCTCTAAAAATAGCGGCCAAATGGGCCTAACACAAAACACTTGAGCCTAGCACAGACAAAAATGTAATCTTGACAAATATGTAATCTGAGCTCCTGCGTGGGTCACAAAATATATGATAGGTGCGGGATAGCTGTGTCTTTCCCATCGCACTCAAGAATTTTTCCCATGTTAGGGTTAAACAAACCACAGAGTTGGTCTAGCGATAAGACTAGTTTTAAGAATCTCATGACCGCTACGTAAACGAGGACTTTGAAATAAAGATTCAGTTTAAAATATGAACTCTGTAAATGAAGACGTCTTATTATTTAATCGTTTTTATACCCGGTACCCATAGGGTACAGGGGTATTATGGGTTAGTGCCAACCTCTGTCCGTCCGTGTGAAACAACTGATCTCAGAGACTATAAGACCTAGAGTTACCAAATTTGGTGACAACATTGGAATCTGTTGCACGCAGATCAAGTTTGTTTTAAAATTGGGCCACGCCTACTTCCGCCCTCAAAAATCCTAAAAAACCTTAAATAAGCTATACTCGTTTTTTTCGGGTAAAAGTTAATAAATACAAAAAATGAATAAAATAGAGCGGACGTTTCCTGAAAATTTTAGTAAAANTCGGATGATAAACATGAGAGATATTAGCAATTAGGTTCGAATTTTAAAACCCCCCCTAAGGCGCTGCTGTTGCAAGCTGAAGCCGATAGGTGGCGCATTCGAGCCTTGGCCGTGCGATATAATGGCGCCAATATATGTATGTACAATGTATGTATGTACAAATAAAATTTGCCTTTTAGTGTGAAGCGCAAACGTTTAGGTACCGGGTATCTCACAGTCGACTGTAGCTTTCTTACTTGTTTTTTTTTTTGAGTTGGCAGGACTGTTAATGACATCTGGAGGTAATTTCATGTCAATGTCAGTAAAAGTACTATATTTACGCTTGTGTTTACCAAACGATCAAGAGTGCATTTGTCGATTTTTACAATGTCTGATTTAATTGAGCGGAGAAGTGCCATCAAATTTTGTTTGCGGAATGAAATTTCGGCTGCGGAAACGTTGATGATGTTGCGGAAGGCTTTTGGTGATTCTACCATGTCCCAGAAAAATGGTTATTAGTGGTGCAAAGAATTCAAAGAGGGTCGGGAACGTGTTGATGACTTGGAGCGCTCCGGACGACCATCGACGTCAACAGTTGACAGTTTTTTTTTTTTTCGATTTTCGTGGTGTGGTGCACTATGAATTCCTTCCACCTGGCCAAACTGTTAATATGGAATTTTATTTGAGCGTTATGCCTAACGATAATGCACCGTCGCACACTGCACTCGATCTTCGTGACCATTTCGCCAAGAATTCGACGCATATCGTTCCGCAACCACCGTATTCTCCTGATTTGGCTCCGTGTGACTTCTGGCTATTCCCAAAACTCAAGATACCACTCCGGGGAACGCGTTTTGAGTCGATTGAAGAGATAAAAGCGGAATCGACGAGGACGCTCATGCCTATACCGGAAAGGGACTATTTGGCCTGTATCGAGGATTTAAAGAAATGTTGGCATAAGTGTATTTTATCGGGAGGGAATTACTTTGAAGGGGATGAAATTTATTCAGGAGAATAAATAAAGAATTTTCACTTTACAAACACATTCACCTTACTTTTTGCCCACAGTAGTATATTCTAAGTAAGTTGTTGCGGTGATACGCATCTTAAATTTTAATTCTTTCAAGCACAGCTCAAATAACAATAGTTGGTGTGTTTCTTATAGGTTAGAATCGTTTATTCGCTGTGTTTGTGTTGTACTTCTTCTCTCGTTCCAGTTTGTTGTCTGTCTATTAGTGTTGCCGTTTTTAAGAGAAGGCAAAAACGCCAGTTTCAAAGATCGCGAAGGCGTTAGAGCATGCGAAGAAGAAGATTAATACTAAAGATCGCAAAGGCATTGGCGAATGCGCAGACGGAGATTAACTCTAGACATATGTTATCTGTATACAATTGGCGCTATTCTGCCCAAACATTCTCCACCCGTTGAAAGAACTCTGTGTAATTTCAAAAACATTCAACAGGCAAGGGAGCGATTTTATGTATGGGCCTTCGCAGAGTGCCCTTGTTTGTTTTAAGATCGACGACTCGAACTCGATCGTCCTTTCCAGCAATGACCGCCGTAATTTCCGCCAAGCTCCATTGCTGCGGTGAGGCAGTATTCTCGTGAATGACCACCAGCCAACTCGTATGTTGGCTTGAAGTTGAGTCCATTTTGATCGCATCTGCAAGTCGCGCTGCCATGCGCCCCAAAACCTTTGTTTTAGGAAGGTGATCCGTTGCCATCTTGTTAGACAGCTCAGTTGGGATAAGTCGTCTTTGCCAGATGAGATTTGAAGATGTTCGTCAGGTGCTGCTAGAAGCGAAGCACCGATGAGAAGGCGCTGGAGTTAAAGCGGAGCCATCGTTAGGGTCGTCAGATAAAGGTGCGATTGGCCTGGAGTTTAAGATCGCTTCGATTTCCGCCAGTAAAGTAAGAAGATCTTCGTAGGTTAGGTGCGCTTCTGTTATATTCTTTACCAAGAGGGTTTTGGCAGATTTGACCGCTGCCTCCCAGAGGCCGCCGAAATGGGGCGCTCTGGGGGGAATAAAGCTGAACTCGAAGCCCTTACATGAGCTGTACGATTTCAGCATGTTGATGCTCTCCTGATCCAGTATAGCGCGTTTGAACTCCATTAACTTTGACGCTGCACCCACGAAGTTCGTGGCATTGTCACATACAATTCGCGTAGGAAGTCCGCGGCGTGTGATAAGCCTTCGTACACAAGGAAGAAATGCAGTTTCTTGTCAGTTCAGTTACAAGCTCAATATGTATTGCTTTAAAAGCAAAGCAGACGAAGATGGACGCATAGGTTTTGTACGGAGATTTGCTTCTGATCTTGTAGGACGTCATAAACGGGCCGCAAAAGTCGACGCCGGTGATTAGGAATGGGCGTTCACCGTGCAGTCGATGAAATGGGAGACTTCCCATTATTTGGGACATCAGACGTGGTTTGTAGTGAAAGTGAAAGTGAAGTGAAAGTCTCAAGTGTCTCAACACCTTTGCGCCGGCGTGAAAATTGGTTTTGTGAAAAAATTCTACAAAGAGTTTTGTGAATTGGTGATCCTTAGGGACGATTGGTTGATGTTTGGCGTCGAATGGAAGAGGCGCGTTTGCCAGTCTTCCGCCGACTCCAACCACGACCAGTGTGGTTTATTTGAATTTCATGTAGAAAAGGAGATAGGGCTTGCTGCTTGGCTGTAAAACTTTCTGCTTACCTAACAAACCTATTTCTTTGCTGTATGCTGAGTGCTGAATGTGTGCTACTATCCGCCAAAATGTGTCAATAAGCTCGTCCGCTGGCACGTGTACAACATCTTGAGGAAGTATTTTTCGATCTGGAGGTGCATTATTAAAAACTCGAAAAATGAAAGAAAGGGTTCGTAAAATGTTCATGTATGAAGATGAGTTGTTGATTACTGATCGATGATGCTCACGTTAACAGGTAATTCGATTTTGTTTATCAGTGAGGTTATTGAACTGGTGTCAAGTGAATGATCTGCCTCTTGTGACTGAGACTCCTTGAGACTTGGCCAGTTGGCTTCTGAGTTGGTTAGGAACGTTGGACCGGTGAACCATATGCTCGTTTGTAAATCCGCAACGCTGCAACCGCGCGATACTATAGTATGTCTGCGGGATTTTTTGCTGAGGCACATAACGCCAATTGACGTCCTTAGCGTGATGCTGAAGCTCGGAGATTCTGTGAGCTTCAAACGTTGGTAGAACTGACAAGTGCTTGCGGAGCCATTGCAACACTGTTTTTGCGTCAACACTGTTTACCTTTCAAATGTACTGCTGCATCTTGTAATGAAATTTTCGATATGTGCGATTTAGAAGAACAGCAGCACAAAGTCCAGTTTGGGTATAGAAAGAGTTTTAATAGGTGCTACCTTAGATTTACCGAGTAGAAAGTGGAGTCTGATAATTCCATCGATGTTTGTACGTACGTTCAAGCAGTATCCATATCCGCGCTTGGATGCGTCCCTTATTGTAGGCCGACGCAAAACAAAGCGAGGAATCTGAATTTTCGAGATATTGCTAAGATTTGATTTTAAGAAGTTCCAAATTATGATCAGCTCTTCTGGGAGTTGTTCATCCCAAGATAGATTTCGGATTACAAGATCTTGTATAAATATCTTGCAGTTCATGATGATTGGAGGGATTAATCCAAGTGAATAAAAACGCGTGCCACTTCCGAAAGGACTGATCTTATGGTAGGATTTTCCGAAAATTCAACTTGATTGTGGAAAACGAACAAGTCATTTTGAGGCTGCCAAGCGAGACCGAGTGTTTTTGTTGAGTGACATTCGTCTAGTTGCATTGATATTTCCCTATCAGAATATTTGACTAAGGCTGATAAATTGCTGTAAAATTTCGTCATTGTTAAGCCAGCCTTGTTGAGTAAGTGCGTGATTTGATTCTTTTTCTGAGCGGCTTCCTCGAAATTATCCGCCCCTGTGAGAAGGTCGTCAACATATAAATCCGAGCGTAGAACTGTCGCTGCAAAAGGAAATTCGGATTTAAGAGATCAGCTATTTGAAAGAGGCTGCGAACTGCAAGAAATGGACCAGCTGAGACTCCGTATGTGACAGTGTTCATCTGGTATGTGTGCAATTGGCCATCCTCCGATTCCCTCCAGAGAATGAGTTTGAATCGCCGATCTCGTTCATCCATTGAAAATTGTCTGTACATTTTTGATATGTCTCCTGTCAATCCATATCGATTCAGTCCAAATGAGAGGAGTGTCGTAATAAGATCCTGTTGTATAGTGGGGCCAACCATTAGGAGTTCGTTGAGGGGTCGAAGACCACCCTCAGCTTTGTGGAGAGGCTCTGGGGCCGCAAGACGCAGTGATGAGAAATGTAAAAATGTGGTTGTGTTGTATCCGCTAAGTGTTTGTGTGACATGTGCCCGAGTGCCTCATATTCCCTCATGAATTGGACATAGGATTCCCGTAAGGATGGAATTCGATTGAGCCTGCGCTCCAGCATTATAAATCGTTTGTAAGCACTAATTTCTGTTGGGATTCCTTGAACGAAAGGCGCACCTGAATACGGCCTTCATTGGTAAGTGCTACGGTATTTTAATACTGTTGCTCGCAGTGTTGTTCCTTTTCAGTAAATCTTTTGGGAGCTGTTTTGTACTCTTCAACTTCCCAAAATTTGTGCAGGCATTCGTCGTGAGAGAGCCTTTCCTGAATGCGATTACATATGTAGCTTGATGAGGATGCGAAATGTGTTGCGTTTCCGCCTACTATCCAGCCGAAAGCTGTGTTTACGAATGCGGGCATGCCTGGGCCGAGCTGGCACTTGCCGCTGCGAATTGCGTCGAAAAATCCCACGATTCCGATTAGGATGTCAATTTAGTTCGATTAATCACAGTGTGGATCAGCTAGAATGATGCTATCTGGAATGGCCCATTGTGATATGTCAATGGGATCGCTTGGCTGCTTGGCGCAAATCCTTTTGATCAAGGAGGAATTGGAGGACCAGTTAATGTATGTTACGACAGTTATACGTTACACAGTCTATTCTTCCGACTTATATCCGACTTTTAATTGCCAAAACTCTGATTATGCCAACACTTTTTTATGGGCTTGAAATATTTGGAAACTGTGACGCAATAAGTCAGCAAAAGATTAAGGTGACATTCAACAATGTTGCACGATACGTTTACAATTTGAGAAGAACGGACCACGTAACCGAAAGCGCTAATAACATCTTCAACCTAAAGGTTCGTACCTGGATCGATTTCAGGATTTTAATATTCTTTTAAAAAATTATAATATCGAAGCAACCTAAGTATTTGTTTGATCTAATCAGATTTTCTTCCTCGCAACGAACTAATAATATTAATAGTATACGCACAAGACTTGCAAGCTCTGGCAGGCAATT
The DNA here is from genome assembly GCA_008042795.1 of Drosophila asahinai. Taxonomy (NCBI): domain Eukaryota; kingdom Metazoa; phylum Arthropoda; class Insecta; order Diptera; family Drosophilidae; genus Drosophila; species Drosophila asahinai. The sequence goes on from VNJZ01013678.1 coordinate 18,866, forward strand.
CTTCGTTTACGCTATTCAATTATGGAACCATCTACCCAACCAACATAAGTCAATTAGAGGCACATTACAATTCGAAAAGCAACTAAAAACTTATCTTAGCACACACACATAAATCATAAAACTTAAAACACTTTAAATATGTTAAATAAATTAAATACACTTTCTTATAATTGTAAATAATATAACTTCTAATCATTAGTTCAATGAGTCAAATAAATCTTATTATTATTAAGATATCTTTAATAAGTTATGAAATCTTTTTGTGACTGACGCAATAATTTAAAAGTATTATACTTGTAGCGTCAGGATACTAAATAAAATAATTCCAAATCTAAATTCCGAGACGCGCGATTTCACAACAGTGTGCACGTTATATGCTACAGATTGAGAAAGATTAGAAATCGCGTTTATATTTTGAGAGGCGCGGAATTTATTTAATTGGAGACGTTTAGCAGTCTCTTCAGTATTCGTTGACCTCGGAACCTGAATCTAGTTGTGCACGAACTGTTTGAAACTCACCAGACCAGTCCCTAATCTGCACTAGTGCGGTTGGTAGGATGCCTCGTGTGGCCATGCGTGAGATAAGAAACACCTTTGGCTTGTTTTGCTGGCCAAATTCGGCGTTTTCGGAAGCCGGAATCTGTGGTGGGTGTTCTGTTGTCGTTTCTGCCTTAATTGAACTTGAAGAGTAGGCATGCAAAAGAGTGTGATGCGCACCCTGACAAACTCTTCACCGAGATTTGGATGGACAATCGGAAAGGCTGTGTGTTTTGCGTAAACAATTAAAACAAAGAATGACCTTCTTGACGAAGTCTTTCCGCTGCGCAAATTGGAGTGCAGCGAAGGATTTACATTGTGATATGTGGTGGCTGCTTGAGTCACAGTCTCACTTCTGGCGCGGCTGAGCGGCGATGGCTCGTATTTTGGTGAAGGCGCGTGATCGACCTTCTAGGAATTGACAGCGATGTGTCAGGAATTTGCAGCAGTCGTCCCAATCTGGTAACATGTCGAATGACTGCCTTTCATCGTAGCTCAGTCTAGTTTCGGTGTCGACCTTAGCTAGGAGCAGATGTATCATGATCGCCTTCATGATGTCGTTGGCTGATCCCAAGGATAGCAAGGATCCTCGAATCGCGGAGGTTGTGTCAACTATTCGTTGCAATCCCATCGCATCTGGAGTGGATAAAGATTGTAAATTTAAAATCGTAATAAAATCGATAAAAATGAGAACGTTGTTATCGTATCCTTAAGCCGTTTAAACTCCTTTGAGTAGTTTTCTTCAGTGACTTGGTATGCTTAAACTACTTCCAACGCTGGCCAAGATAAGCAATTTAAGAGATAATTGAATTTATCAATTGAGGAAATTCCAGGGTCACTGTGAACGAGTTTTTTCAAATCGCTTGTAATCTGAATACTTGCCAGCAAAGTGTGGCAACTTCAAGTTTGGCTATCGTAAAAAGTGTGAACTAGCTGTGGCATTAAAAATACTCATTTCTGGAGAATGGCTTAACTTGCTCACAAGTGATTTTATTTTGCTCTTGCCTTTGATGAACAACGTAACATTTTGACGTAATGCCGATACGTTCCAAGCCGATTATTTTAAGGACAGCGTATGTATCATGAGCGTTCACCAGAACATTTTATACTGATTCATCACAATTCAGTCATCATGTCATCATCATACAAGTTGTTCTGTTGAACGCTCATGATACATATAGTACATATAGTATAGTACATTAATTCTGTTTAATGTGGCGCCTCCTTTTCTTGAAAAGGCGGGTTGTTAAATCCATTTCGACCACTACCGCAATTGCATCACGGCACGCTGCACTCTAATCTACATCATAATCAACAAATTCTGACAGAACAGCTAAGGATTCCACTGAATTCGTTATTAATAATTATATTCCCTTTGTGTTTGTTATCGATATTTCAACCATCGATATATGCCAGCAATCCATCGTATAAAGTAGCGTACTATTTTAACGCTACTTTTTTCTGATCATGATGGGAAAATTCCATCATGATTAGTAATCATGCTTGTTCAGCACAACTATCGTACGAAATCCATCAGTGATCAGTTATCATGTTGTTCTGGTGAATGCAACCAATATCTCCCCCAAGCTCTCCCGTCATCTGTGGGGCTCAGCCCTTCGATTCTCGTTTGTAATTGACATAATTGGCGAAAGTTCGATTCTAAAACTTGTAAATGACACTCTAACTCATCTATGCTAATCTCGTGAGACTCCCTATCAACTCAATGTTGTCTTCCATTTTAGAACGTTGTACGCGAAGGGAAGGCAATTTTGCGTCAATTGCGTCTGCCGAATCTTTGCTCATTTTGTAAGCCCTTGTTGGTATGTGAGCAGAGAATCAGAACAACGGTTGAAAGAGAAATCGAAAAACGTGAATTGAGCTGAGACTGTACCACGTGTGCAGCTCGGCGTTATGTTTTATTAGCGAACAGCAGACACACACTCAGTAAAAGTACGAGTATATGTATATAAGCACGCGTAATGCAGCAGCCAGTGTGTGTGCGTAATTTGCGGTACTTTCAGCAATGTGATCTGACAGCAAGAATGTATTGGTTATATGTGTAAGCTTACTTACAGTTGTATGTGCATTTATTTACGGTTCCACCGGCTTCGTCTGCCCGTGAGTGCAAAATCCGTAGATGTTGAAAAACAGAGTGGCGGCGATCTCACTGATCGGAATGAGTGGCGAATCGCTTTGGCCGTAGGTGTCTCACTGCTGGAGAATTGTCTGCAAGCGATTGTGTCCTGTACTCCTCCAGTCCAGCTACGATGTAGCGCCTGTCTAATTGCGGGAATCAAGTGTCTGCCTTGGATGATGCTGCGATGACTCCAACGACGATCACACTTGATCTGCTGCGGTTGCAGGCTGGCCAATGTTGAATTGGTCCCCGGCTTGGGCGGAGCAAACAATTATAAACTTTATTTTTCTGGGTCCTGTCACGTTCGCCAAATGTTGCGGTGATACACATCTTAAATTCTAATTCTTTTAAGCCCAGCTCAAATAACAAAAGTTGTGGTGTTTCTTATAGGTTATAATCGTTTATTCGCTATGTTTGTGTTGTACTTCTTCTCTCGTTCCAGTTTGTTGTCTGTCTATTAGTGTTGCCGTTTTTAGAAGAAGGCAAAAACGCCAGTTTCAAAGATCGCGAAGGCGTTAGAGCATGCGAAGAAAAAGATTAATACTAAAGATCGCAAAGGCATTGGCGTATGCGCAGACGGAGATTAACTCTAGACATATGTTATCTGTATACAATTGGATTTGGCGCTATTCTGCACAAACAAAAGTGATGTCGGTCTTATACCTCTTCCACTTTTAATAGGCCTCATTTTGCTTGCGTATTACAGTTTGAATACTCCTATTGAACCACTTGTCTTTAGGATTACTAATTAATTTGCGTCTAATTGTTATTGTTTTGTTATAAATGTATGTAACATTTGTTTGGAAATATTCTAGTTGTGAGTTAACCGATGTCAGATAATATACATATGTCATTCAAATGTATCGAATTTAAGTCAATATCAAGTTGATCGAAGTCAATTTTTATTTATTTATATTTATTTCTTTAGTCTATGAAATGGTCAGCATAATTAGCGGAAAAAGTATACGTCAAGAATGTAATTTCATGCTTCGAATATTTTGGCATTTAAAGTTGACTATAAGCCAGAGCCTTCTGAGGTTTGTTAGCAAAGTATAAGTCAAGAAGTGTATCTCTGTGGCTGGTAAAGTGCGTGTCTAGAGTTGGATTTATCAGGTGAAGGTCCAATGATTCCATAGCGTCAAGTAAATTTGTTTCCCTAAATATATCACTATTAAAGTCTGCAGTGAAGATTAAATCAGTAAAAGTCATAGTCAGCATTGAAATCATATTCGTCAGTTCGCTAAGGGGAATATTTCAATTTGGCCTATAAAGGCAACCAATTAGCAAGCTACCAGCTGTCCTTATATCTTTAACTTGAATAAATAAATACTTAATTGCACTTTCCAAATTACTCTTCCGAACAACTTTAGCGTTAATTTGTATATTCACATATATTGCTACACCCCCGGAATGACTTGCACGATCAACAGGGAAAACATAATCCCATTACAACATTTTAACGAATCACACAAGTTTCAGACACACAAATAATATCGACATTTGAGTTGACAAACATATACCTAAATTCGATTTGTTTTTGGGGATTTTTTTTTTGTGCATTTCTGTGACAATATATAAACCAGATTTCTACTTCACGAGAACTCTCAAGAGCGCATGGTTATTTGTATTATTATTTGAGCTTTGCATTGGTTTTTTGGCAAAACAGACTTAAAAACTTAAAACATTTTTTTTTTGTTTTTTTTTTTTTTGTTTTGTACTTTGCTGTTATTTATTGAATCTTCTCCATTTAGAGACTAACAATAAGTGTGTCAAATCTTATATAAATACCCTAACTAACAGTCATATGACTGGCACAGAGTTGTATGGCCCTGACAATTATTGCTGGGTTGGAAGGTCGTTTCGTTGTAGGCGGGTTCTGCTGGAAACCCGAGTTAAGCCTCTTGCCAGATGATTAGGGTGCACCGTAAGTTTTTTATTACAGGTCGTCTTTTGCTTGTCTATTTCATCTTTTACTGCCGAGATCCCTATGGATGTTTTGGTTGCGAATATACCATGGTGCCCCAGTGATAGATCTCAGGATTTTTGATTGCGCGCGCTGTATGATGTCTATATTGCTGCTGCTCGCGTTTCCCCACAGCTGGGAGCCATATGTCCAGATAGGCTTTAGCGTGGAGTTGTAGAGCAGGACCTTGTAGTCCAGACGCAGTGGCGATCGGGCGTCTAAAATCCAGTGAAGGCTGCTAGCTTTTAGTTTTAGATGTAGTTTCTTGCATTCGATGTGTCTTCGCCAGGTTAGTCGTCTGTCGAGGTGGACGCCGAGATACGTTACTTCGTTGAATTGGGGAATCTGCGTACTATTCAAGAATACTGGGGAGCATGTTTGCCTGTTAAGAGTAAAAGTTATGTGTTTACATTTTTGTTCGTTTATTTTAATACGCCAGTCAGATAGCCACTTCTCAACTACCATGAGGTGACTTGCTAGTTGGGTTGTTGCTCGGGTTGGGCACTTCGAGCGAC
>VNJZ01013716.1:0-13955 GCA_008042795.1 Drosophila asahinai
TTGGTTAGTCTCAGAGGACACGGACACTTCCTCTTGTGACACTGATGTGTTCATCACCTCTATCTCGTCACCACTCATTTTTAACACTGAAATTCTGTGAGAAACTTAAAATTTGCCCTTTTAGACTGCCGCTTAAATTCAGAGGTCACGAAATGTTGTTGCGACTCTGTTGCAGCGCATAGCTCTCGACTCTCAAAAGTAAACAAACCGATCGAGAAGAAGAAGAAGACACCTTACATATTTTCATTTCCAGGTCGAAAAAGATGGAATTATGATGCCAATCAAAAATAGTTAAAGCATACTTAACCTGTTAATATCTGTATGCAACCTGTTCAATCAGAAGTTCTTTTGACACACACACCTCTCACCCTTTTTTCTACTTCTGTAAATGAATTTGTTTTGTCACAGAAATGATTTCGGCTTAAAAGCGTCTTCTCGCTCAAGTACGCATACACACACGTGCTCACATGCGCATTCTATTTTTAGATTTTTACGCTCTCAACTTTGTGCTAGCGCGCTGAGAGCGAGAGAGGATAGAAGAGGAGAGGAAGATCGTTCGCCAGCGGTGAGAGAGGGACAGGAACTACGCGCATTTTCGTGTCGGTCATGAATCGGTTTTGCTCCGTCCCCGAAAATCCATAACGCGCCTAAAGAAGTTTCACTTCAAAAACATCGATGGAAAAAAACATCGAAGTTTTTCGATGTTTTTATAAAAACATCGATGTTTTCAAAAAAACAGAAAACAAAATTTCCTTTAAAATAAATTTAAATATTTTTCCCTTACTTTAGTGATGTGACAAAAACACCAATGTTTCCCACAAAACATCGATGCATCGATGTTTTGTTACATCACTAAAGTAAGGGAAAAAATTTTAAATATATATTTTAAAAGAATTTTTTGTTTCTGTTTTCTTGAAAACATTGATGTTTTTGTGAAAACATGGAAAATCTTCGATGTTTTTTATTTAAACATCGATGTCTGCAAACATCCACCTCTAACGTACATGGTCCTGTTAACGTCGCTGTTACCACAGCTGACGCGCAGCTGTCCGCTATCCAACACTGTTGGTCTGTGTCGTTAACACACAACTTATGTTGTTAATATTGTTTTAAGACATTTAATTTGGTTTTGGTTTTGCTTTTCTACTACGTGATGAAACATCCGGCCTAGCGAACGGTCCAAATGACACGTAATGTGCTCGAGAGCAGCCTGCTGGGCGCCGGCTTCAGCATCATCTTTCAGGTTAGCCCCAATGTCCCAGATTCGTTTTATTCTATTCTTTTCAACTTTCCTGGGCCTCCAACATTACTCATCGTCACCTTATATTGCCCCTAGATACTGTGCCGCATCCTAACCTTCGGCATCAATGCGTACGTCGTGCGGCATGTGGGACGCGAGGTGCTTGGTATTATGAACGTTCGCCTGCTGCTCCTGGAGAGCACGCTGCTCTTCCTTTCCCGCGAGGCCATCAACCGGGCAGCGCTGAGTGCCAATGCCCAGCAGGGTGACCGCTGCACCTGGGCGCAGCTTATCAATCAGATGTGGCTCACGTAAATACCCGGGGAAAATCCCCACAAAAATATAAATTATGCAAACTCCAGGAAAGAGCACTCAGTTCTTTTGATAAAAACGCAAACTTTCTAGTAACTTTAAACTTGACAACTAAAAAGACCAATTAATTATCTATATCTACACTGAAATAAATAGGGAAGGACATATTCGTAAGGTACTTACTATCCTGTTTCGCATCCCACTAAAAATTACACTATCTTAAGTTTAACAAGATTAAACTTTTTTTTTTATTATAGTCCTAATCAATAACTGGTCAGAATATTTATTTCTTCAGCAATGTATATTTCTTTGGCGATGAAACAATTCAACCAACACCAAAGTCAGTGTCATATCATATTCTGGTTCTTATCATAGAGATTATGCAATAATATCTGATATTTTATTAATTTAAACATTATTCAATTTAAACTTTAAGTCTTCTATATTAGGTAACTCATATTCCAGGGATAAATAAGCGTAACCATAATCTTTAGCAAATTACATTATAATAGTATTACGTTTTGGCTTTCATAAATTCTTTTTGATTCATAATAATATCTAATAATGATAACTTAACTAATAATTATCTAGAAAAAGTAATGTAGAACATTAACGCTATTACTATAGGATAGAAGGATATCGGATTCTAGAAAAGTAGCAATTAATTTAAAAAAAAAAACGGCATTTCGTGCAGCTTGTTAATTTTTGAGAGATAGATTCAGCATTCTGCTTGTATTTTAAATGCAGATTTAGACTCCAATTTGTTTTGTCTCTTCAATTCCTCTAATCTAATCTCTACTCTTCTGCACTTTTCTTTTTAGGGTTCCCATTTGCGCTGTGTTGTGTGCTCCATGTTTGTACATTTGGCTAAACTGGCTTTCGTCTGTGGACGCCATCTACGCCTCTCAGTACGAGTTCGCCTGCTACGCGGTGGCCCTATCATGTGTCTTGGAACTGTTCGCCGAGTCAACAGTGTTTGTGGCCCAGGTCTTTTGTTTTGTGAAACTGAAGATCTTGCTGAACACGCTGCACATCCTGGTGCGCTCGGTCATTTTTCTGTGGATCGTTACGGGCAATCGGAGTGCAGCAATCAATGCGTTTGCGGTGGCACAACTATCCAGCGCAGTGACCATTGTTGTTGGCCAATATGGCTTTTTTTACTTCTACCTAAAGGGTTTCAAAAGTTACGTCGCGATGCAGTCGAGGAAGAAGCCACCGGCAAAGAAGGCTTGGCAGGTCTCACTGTACGAGCACATGGATGACTTTCCCTTTAAGCAGCTCAGCGATTTTCTGCCCGGTGGGATGTTCAATCCGAATGGAAAGCTCTTCAACCGGGAACTGCAGACCCTGACACTGAGCTTCGTAAAGCAGGGTGTTCTAAAGCAGATCTTGACGGAGGGCGAGAAGTATGTGATGTCTGTGTCGCCAGTGCTGAGTTTCGGAGAGCAGGCCACATATGATGTGGTCAACAATCTCGGCAGCATGGCGGCCCGTTTCATTTTCCGTCCCATCGAGGACAGCTCATATTTCTACTTCACACAGACTCTAAGCCGGGATGTAAAATTATCCAAGCAGCCGCCGGAGCGAGTGCGCCAAGCGAGCAGTGTCCTAAACAATCTCCTCCTCGGCGTTAGCTCTATTGGCCTGATTGCGTTTACCTTCGGTCAGAGCTATTCCTATCCCGTGCTGTTCCTCTACGGCGGTCCGGACTTTGTGGCCGGCGGATTGCCGCAAAGTCTACTGCAGTGGCACTGCTTAGCCATCTATCTGCTAGCCGTGAATGGGATCAGCGAGGGTTACATGTTCGCCACAAACACAAGTCGGGATATCGACAAGTACAACTATCTGATGGCTATCTTCTCGGTCAGTTTCCTGGTTCTCTCTTATATTTTGACAGGTGTTTTCGGGCCAGTTGGTTTCATTTTCGCGAATTGTATAAACATGTTGAGTCGGATTCTGTACAGCACGATTTATATCCAGCAGCAGTACCGACCGCTGTCGCTGTACCCGTTGCTGGGTCTCTGGCCGGGAAAGCTCTTCGGTGGCACGCTATTCCTGGCTGGGGTTATTTGCTATTGGGTGAGTTTTATAACGATTTTATGTGAACATGTTTTTTTATTCTATTTTCCATCCATTTTACAGTACCAAAGTTCTAGCCTGGCTACACATCTAGGTGTTGGAGTCCTGGCTGGGATCGTTTGCCTTTTGTCCTGGGTCCTGGCCCACCTGGATCTGGTGCAGTTGGGCTGGCGCTATAGTCGACGCATTAAGATTGATTAGAGGACCTACTTCGCGCTAGGTGTTGCTCGCTTTTCTCGCACCGAGAGTTCACGATTCAAAACACACACAGTTCCAAGAGTTATGGACATTTTTTATTAATAGTTAACAATTGTAAATTAATTCCGAAATTAAGTTATTGTACTTAGTTTGGATTGGATTATTTAATGTTAAGGCGTGCATTAAAAGACAACTATAAATGTTTACATTTTTGGTCATACCATTTCAAAGGGTTGCGCTCTAAAATGTTTCTTTTAATTTAATAACTAAACAATATAGAAAGCTAACTTCTGCTAGCCGAAGTTTATCAGGCCTGTTGCAGTTTCCACATCCAAAGAAAATATACACGGAAATTATTCCCCAGACCTGTTCTACTTTTCACTTCCGAAAAAGCAGTGAAAGAGAGCGAGAGGTCAATAGTCGAGAAACACTTCAGGCAGCTCTGTTTTAAAGGCCGGTATGCAGACTAGAGGTGGAGAAACATCGCTGTTTGCAGACATCGATGTTTTTCGATGTTTAAATAAAAAACATCGATGGAAAAAAACATTGGATTTTTTTTCATGTTTTCACAAAAACATCGATGAAACATAGATGCTTTCAAGAAAACAGAAAAAAAAGTTTCATTAAAATAAAGTTACATTTTTTTCCCAAAAACATCGATGTTCCCAAACATTTCAAAAACATCGATTCATCGATGTTTCTCCACCTCTAGTCTACATACCGGCCTTTAAAACAGAGCTGCCTGAAGTGTTTCTCGATACTAGGAAATACCAGGAAGAGACTCTTAGTATTTCTAGACCGGGGTGACGAACAGAATAAAAAATTTAGAAAACAGGTCGTTCTCGACTATTGGTCTCTCACTCTCTCTTACTGCTTCTTCGCACATTTCAAAAAAATAGTCCCTTCTCGGTATAGCCATGAGCGCTCTCGTCGATTCCGCTTTTATCTCTTCAATCGACTCGAAACGCGTTCCCCGGAGTGGTCTCTTGAGTTTTAGGAATAGCCAGAAGTCACACGGAGCCAAATCAGGAGAATACGGTGGTTGCGGAACGATTTGCGTCGAATTCTTGGCGAAATGGTCACGAGGAACGAGTGCAGTGTGCGACGGTGCATCATCGTGATGCATAAACCAAGAGTTGTTGGCCCATAATTCTGGTCTTTTTCGACGAATTGCTTCACGCAAGCGACGCATAACGCTCAAATAATATTCCTTATTAACAGTTTGGTCAGGTGGAAGGAATTCATAGTGCACCACACAACGAAAATCGAAAAAAACTGCCATTATAACCTTGATTTTTGAACGAGTTTGACTCCAAGTCATCAACACCTTCCCGACCCTCTTTGAAGTCTTTGTACCACTTATAAACATTTTTCTGGGACATGGTAGAATCACCAAAGGCCTTCCGCAACATCCTCAACGTTTCCGCAGCCTAAATTTCATTCCGCAAACAAAATTTGATGGCACTTCTCTGCTCAATTAAATCAGACATTGTACATATCGACAAATGCACTCTTGATCGTTTGGTAAACACAAGGGTAAATATAGTACTGATACTGACATTGACATGAAATTACCGCCAGATGTCATCAACAGTCCTGCCAACTCAACAAAAAAAAAACTAGTCCGCCATCTTAAGCCCGCGAATTTTAAATTGGAAATTCACCTTACTTTTTGCCAACAGTAGTACATTCTCGGTTGGCACTAACACATAATACCCTTGTACCCTATGGGTACCGTGTATAAAAAGTGTCCCGCGGTGAACATCGTGATAGTATCATCTGAAATCAAAAAGTGAAATAGATTCTGCTAGTGTATGAAAGAATATAGTCTTTGATACATTATTACTTGTTGACAAAATGGCATATTTAGATTTATTTAGATTTAGATTTATTTTATTTAATATCCTGACGCTACAAGTATAATACTTTTAAATTATTGCGTCAGTCACAAAAATGTTTTATAACTTAATAATATCTTAGTATTAACAAGATTTATTTGACTTATTATACTAATGATTTAGAAGTTATATGATTTATAATTATAAGAAAGTGTATTTAATTTGTTTTACATATTTATTTTGTGTTTTTTTTTTTCCAAAAATCAGTTAAAATCAGTCGCTATAATATTATGTTTATATTTATTGTGTAATAATTTTATTATTATTATTATTATAAAGAAATTTCCGGCAATTACAAAGTGCGGGCAATTTTTGGTTTGTGTTAAGCAATAGCTGCAATGGCCTTCTGCTTAAATCTTATGTTGTAATAAGTAACAATATTGGTTTAACAATAGAATTTATAGTACAAATAGTTAATAAGTATGATAACAAGTCTATATATATATGAATGTTTCTATTAATTCTAGTTACTTAGAGTAAGATTAAATTTATATGCTATTGTAAAGTTTTATGGATTTCAGGAATTGAATTGTTGTAACTATATTTTTGGCATCTACTATTTCTTCTAGGGTTTTTTGGGGGAGCTTTTGCTTTCTTCTAGGGTTTTTTGGAGGAGCTTTTGCCTATGTTCTGTGTAAAGGGGGCATTCTAGGAATATGTGGTGTAGGGATAGGTTGTGATTGCATGGTTGGCATGTGGGATGAGGTGTTTTGTCAAATAGGTGGCTGTGTGTCAGTTTAGTGTGTCCGATTCGAAGTCTCATAAATTTTATGATGTCTATTCGGGAGATTGTTGGGTTTAAAGTTTCGATATTGTTTTGCTTTTTTGGGTTGATGAGCTTGTAGTGTGGAGATGTATTGTTCCAAACTAGCTCGTATTGGGTTTTCATGTATTTACTAATGTATTTAAGCGTATCTGGTATGTTGTGGTTTTTTTCTAATATTAATGGCAATGTAAGTGCTTGCTTAGCAGCTTGGTCTGCAAGCTCGTTTCCAATAGTGCCGCAGTGTCCAGGGACCCATATCAGAGTAAATTTGTGTTTATATTTTGATATAATTTTTCTAATTTCTAATGTGTAGTAACTATGGTTGTTAGGGTTTTCTAGTGCTGTAAGAGCTGCTAGTGAGTCGGAGCATATGGCAAATTTTCCTTTTTGTTTTTCCGCATATCACTGTGGACGGCAGTCCACGTAGTGACGATGAGCACCGAGACTGTGGTGCGCAAGGAGACTACTATATACAGCCGTATAATTGAAAATCTGCTACGATAGTCCGATCAGAACCATTTTTATCTTGAGCGAAAGGTATTCAAAACCTCTTTGAAACTGCATACTAAGATTTTTCAAAAATGGATTAGTTTAGGAGAAATGAGAGTGAAAGTGCGAAATTGAAATTTTTGAAAATTGGTGCTATTGCGGTGGAGCAAAAATTTGTAATGTTGTTGTGATCTAGCTTTAAATACGCGTCGAATGACACCTCGATCATCCTGATTCGATACTCCGTTCATAAGATATTCAATAAACAAGATTTCAACGGCCTTTCCGAAATGAAAACGTTTGTCCTGTTGTTTGTCTGTCTGTCGACTTTTTGGGTTTTCCGCTAGTTTGGCGGGAAAACAGCTAAAAAAGCCATATTTCCCGCGCCCATATCTTCTAAACGATAATAGCTTTGTTTGAAAGGTATTTTGAAAAGATAATAGCTTTGCCTTGCCATAATTTATCTAAATATAATATTTAAGAATTTATAATTTAAATAATTTTTTTTTTTAAGTTTTTGAAGTTTTCTCAAAAATGGCTCTAACGATTTTGATAGTCACTCAAGGCCATATAGCCCTTGAGATTGCTCAACTTTTGGTATATAACACATATCTGGGAAAATTCGCTTTCTCGAGATATTACTCATTAAAATTAGTAGCAAAGATCCCATATACCTACCTTTTACATGCACTATACACACATTTATGTAAAAACTCATGTAGAGTCATATAGAGGCGTGCACAATGCAATAAAATTTAAAACCATCGAAGGAAATTTAATATAATTGAAATCTAAAAGAAATCATTAAATTTTTTTTTTAATTTAATCTAATTGTTGCGTTTTTCACTACTTTGGCGGGAAAAAGGAAATTTCTCGCGCCCATAACTTCTGAACGACTAAAGTTACAGAAACATGCTATATGTCGTTGGAAAAGTATTTTGATATGATTATTACTTTGCCCTGACAAAATTTGTCTAAATATTATAACTAAGAATTTATAACTAAAATTATTTTTTTTAAAGATCAAAATTTTGTTTGTTTAATGGCTTTTACGATTTTTATAGTCACTTCAGGCCGTATAGCCCTTGAGATATTTCGGGGTACAAAACATATCTCCGAAAATTGCAATGATCCCATATAGCTAACTTCTTATATACATTTTTTTGTGAATTTTTCCCATTTGAGTTTTAAACAAAAACTTATAACAACAATTGGAGACCTATGTATGTAGATACATATGTCATTTAAAAAATTTCTGATATCAAATTAATAAAGAGAATTGCTGATATTTCAGCAGTGAAAATAGAGGAATAAGGTGGGAGCATTTGCTGGGTTATGATGTCTTGTGTGGAAGTTACACTGAAGGCTACTCCGCTATCGGATTTAGAGCCGTCTGTGTATAGGAAAGTATGTTGTTTGAGAGAATCTTTCATTTCTAGGAATTTTTGATAGTATACTATCGGAGATGTGTTGGGCTTTAATGAGATGTGAAGGGATTTATTTATGTTAGAGAAGTTAGAAGCCCACGTTGGAGTGGTTTCTTTTTTATTTATTATGGGGACGGGATAAAGTGATATCGCATTGCACTGGTCAATAGTATTCTTAATTGTTGATAACAGTTTTGGTATTCTTTTCGCTTTTGAAATTTTTTTAATGACTTGTTCTAATGGAGTTTTTTTTGCGGTGGATATGATTTTGAAGTTTTTTAATATGGCGTGTTTGGTTCTGTGTTCTATTGGCTTTATGTTGGATTCGTATAGTAAATTGTTGATTGGAGAGATGGTTTTAATGTGACAGTTGAAACTGGTGCTGCAGAGACATTTTAGCTAATTGTATTACTAGTTGTTCTATGTGTGCGTCCCATTTATATTTATTCGTTATAGTAATACCTAATATTTTTAAAGTTGTTTCATTTTTTAGGTTCAAACTGCTAAGTATACTAAAGTTGCATTTCTTCTTTCGACAAATATGTAAATGTCTTGATTTTGGTATAGAGAGGCTGGCTCCAGAGTAATTACACCATTCTTGTATGTCTGTGAGTAGTGGATTTATGTCTAAAGTTGTTTCTTTCTTTTTTTGTCTCCTTATTATTGTATAATCGTCGGCGTATGCAGTAAATTCGAATGATTTGTGTAGACCTATAATTCTATTAAGTTTATTATAGGCAATTGCAAAAAGGATTACAGATAGTGGTGATCCTTGAGGGATTCCATTCTTTAGCGGTAAAGGTTGGGATTGTACGTTTTGGGTCTGAACACAAATTTTTCTATTAGTTAAGAAGTTTATTATGTATTTAATCATTTTTGAGCCTAGTTTCCAGTCAACGAGCTCATCAATTATATTATTATTTTATCAAATGCTTTTGAGAAGTCTAGTGAGATTATAGTGAGGTGGGTCTTTCTGGATAGGGTGGTGGTAGTCATCCATCCATAGCCCATCTGACGACTATCGAGTAGCTGGCTGTTGTTAACTAGCCACCATAGTCTTTTAGATATTATTTTATCCATGACTTTGGATAGGCAGCTATTTAATGATATGGGTCGGTAAGAGGTTATTTCGGTTTTGTTTGAGTCTGGTTTTAATATTGGTATTATGTTACTTATTTTAAACTGTTGTGGAATATGTGCGTTAAGTATATTGTTGTAAAGGTTGAGCAGCCTTTGCATTACAGAATCTGGGAGGTTTTTAATCATTGGGTAGCTGATGCGGTCCCTGCCTGGTGTTTAGCCTTTAAGTTGGTTTATGGCGCTTTTAAGTTCGATAATCGAAGTATCACATTCTGAGTGAAATTGTAGTTTAAGTTTTCTTTGTGTGACCTAAATGTGGAATGAAAGTTATTGTTGAGTGAGGCTTTTGACCAGAATTCGCACAGGGTTTTCGAGATATCATATTTGTTTGTGTAAGTGTCCGCTGCGTTATTCGGGTTTACAAGGCAATGAATTGGGATATGGGTTTTGAGGCCACAGAATCTATTGATTTTTTTCCAAATTTTTGGGATTGGGGCTTGTGGGTTGATGTCCGAAGTGAATTCGTATAGAGCTTTGCGTTTTTTTATTTTTATTTCCCGTTTTAGTGTTGCATTAGCTTTTTTATACGCGATTATGTTGGTTGTGTTTATATTTTGGCACATGTTCCGCCAGGCAAATTTTTTATTGGTTTTTAGTTTTTGCAGATCTTTGTCCCACCAGGGGACTTGTTTGGATGAATTTGGGTGGTATTGTGGTATGGAAATTTGTTGGCTGGGTGGTCTGTCGTCGGAAGATTGCTTACTTAATATTTGGTAAAGGGGCCAGTTTGCTTTGTCTATATTGAACTTTGGTTTAATGACTGAGGAGTCAGTTATTTCACTTTTAAAAAGTTCGATTGAGATCGCGAAGTGGTCGCTTACTGAGAGGTGACTGTCGATTGTCCATTTAGAGTATAAGGTTAGTTCAGGAGAAGCTAGGGAGAGATCAATATGTGTAAAGGTGTGGTGTGTGGTGAAGTGGGTGGGTGAACCATTATTGAGTGTGGTTAGTTAGGATTGGTTTATAAATTTAAACAGTATATTTCCTCTTTTGTTACTTTTTTGTGATCCCCAGCTTTTGTGCCAGCTGTTGAAATCACCTGTTATTAAGAGAGGGGTGTCAATATAGTTGTAAGTATCTTGTAATTCTTGTAATGTAAATGGTTTGTTCGGGGGTATATAACTGGAGATTATAGTAAATTTGATTTTTGATTGTACTGTAACGGCGATTGAGTCAAAATTTATATTACGAATTTGGGTTTGTTGTTGTTGCAAGGAGTTGTGAAGTAGAAGAGCTACCCCTCCATAAGGGTTTCTCGAGTTGTTTATGTGGTAAAGAGTAAAGTTTATTGGGATGGGAATATTATTGGTAGAGTGGCGGTGGGTATCTTGAATGGAAATTATTTTAGGGTTCTTGTTTTTTATAAGTGTTTGTAAGTGGTTGTAATTATTGAGGTATCCATTTACGTTTAGTTGTAATATTTTTAGCATGTTAGAAATAAGAATATAATGTTAAGGTTTCTTTAAACTAGATTAATATATATATTTTTTGGATTTTATAGGTCGAGTTCTCGTGTATCTCGGATATCTTGTTCTTGGTTTTCTTTTCGGTTTTGGTTTTTTGGTTGTTTTTTTCTTTTGCTTTCAGGTGAATTCCTAATTTATTTGATTTAGCATTGAATATTTTAAGTTTTAGTTCGTCGGAGAGTTCAGAGCGTGTTGAGTATTTTGATGTTGATGCAGTGGTGTCCATGGGTTCTTCCGGGGAGTCTTCGTAGGTGATAATTTGTCTTGTAGTATGATTCGGGGTTGATGTGGCTGTTTTTGATGCTTTAGTTGTGTGCGTTGTTGTTTCTGTAACTGGTGTTTTGTGCGTTGGAAGTGCTGCTTTCAGAGCGTAAGGCATTGGTGGGTGAGTGTGACGTGTGTTGTAAATCAAGCGGGCTGTCTTGTGGTCCACTTTTTGAATTGTTTTGATGGCAGTCAGTTCATTTTGTTTTATGAAGGCAGGGCATGATTTGTCCATTGCGTTGTGGTGTTTAGTTTCGTCATCTTCGTATTTACAGTTGATGCAGGTTTGAGTATTGGTGCATGGTTCATCCTCTTTTGTGTGTTCTTTTTCGGAGCAGTGGGCGCATATTTTAGGGCTTTTGCAATAGACGGAGGGGTGTCCAAATCTAAGGCAGTTGAAACATCTCATAGGGGGTGGGATGTAAGGTCGTATGTTTATTACTTCATACCCTATCCATAATTTGTCAGGTAGGGTGATTGTTGCAAAGCTTAGTATGATTAAGCCTGTTTCTGTCTTTTTATTGTTGTCGTTATTGTCTTTTTTTTACGATTTTTCGGACCTCAACAACATTTTGAGATTTTAATTCTTCCAAGATTTCTTTTTCTACTATATTTCGAAAGTCATTGGAATAGATGACTCCTTTAGAGGTGTTGAGATTTTTGTGTTCCTCAGCGCGGACAGGGAAGTCGTGAAATGTTTGTAATTTAAGCAATTTTTGGGCTTGTAAAGAGTTTTTTGTTTTGAATAGAAGAGTTCCCGATTTCGTTTGTTACAAGATTCGACTGCTCCGTTACAAGCAAAATCTACCACTTTTTTAATAAGGAATGGGGATATATTTTCAAATGTTTTATTGTCTGTTCTATTATTTATAGTGTATTTTGGTTCACTTGTTATCATGTTAATCGTTGTCAAGAGTCGGTCGGGTGGTCGAGACATTGCGGTGTCGTTGGGTCTATTTATAGATTGGATGCTGATAAGCGGTCGCTTGAAGTGTTGGTCTGGTATTAATTTTAAAATTTATTTACTTAATATGGAAGAAATCAGAAATCAAAATAGATTAAATATGCGCAGTAGCGCATCATTCTCGCAAAATAGAGATCTGGTTGTCAAATTTGTCATATAATGGCTTAAAGCTTTTCAAGAAAAATTTAAGAATTTAAATAAATTTTATCAACTCAGACATACACTTGCCAGAAAAACTATGCGTACAAACATGTTCTGCAAGTTTGTGTTTAAAAAAAATGTGTTAAAAAAATACATAGAAATTCATTTTTTTTACAGGAAGTAGTATATTTAATAGGCTTTATTTCAATGTAACTTCTTACTTTCTAGCACTTAAACTTTTAATAATATAACAAAAATTGTAAAAAGTTGTATGTTTTTACTCAGAAAAAGTATGCGTACAAAAGCAAAAATCAATTAAAAATCCGTATTTTTTTGACAATTTAGTACGAAGTTGGATACCCTTTACGTTTTATAACTTCAGCCAACCGATTTGGCATTGACTGGACCAATTTTGTTGTATCCTCTGCTGTTATTTTGCTCCATTCAGAAGGTCCCACAAATTCTCAATGGGATTGAGATATGGGGATTGCGGTGGCGAATTTAGCTGGTTTCAAACATTACAAAGCAACCACAGCTTCGTATTGTGGGCACAATGCTTAGGATCATTGTCCTGTTGGAACCAAAAGTCACTGTCCAGTCCTAATTTCGTGGCGCTTTGGTGCAGATTTTGTTTAAGGATGTCAATATACTGTTTGTGATTCATTATGGATTCAATGAAAACAAGATTTCCAAATCCAATAGCCGCCATACATCCCCAAACCATTACGCCACCACCACCGTGCTTTACGATTGGGGCAAGGTTTTGGATATCAAGGGCGGTACCCTTTTTTCGCCACACAAGCTTACGGCCCTTTATGCCAAATATACAAAATTTACTTTCGTCACTAAAAATCACTTTTTCCCAGAACTCAGTAGGCTTATTTTGAAAATTTCTGGCGAGGGGTTTCTTTCGGGCAGTGCGGCTATTATAGCCTTCTTTCTTCAAAATTATGCGTACAGTGTCTGGCCTGCCAGATCGAGGTTTTGACTGACAGGAACCTGATGAATTGAAATTTTGAAGGACTCTTTGTACAGAGGAGTGTGTTCTACCAATAATGGCACCGATTTCCCGAAGCGTGAGTTGAGTTTCCTCATATCAAGATCAGTTTCTTTTGTTTTTTTGAAGTGAAATATCTTTAGGCGCGTTATGGATTTTCGGGGACGGAGTAAAACCGATTCATGAACGACACGAATTCGCGCGTAGGTCCTGTCCCTCTCTCACCGCTGGCGAACGATCTTCCTCTCCTCTTCTATCCTCTCTCGCTCTCAGCGCGCTAGCACAAAGTTGAGAGCGTAAAAATCTAAAAATAGAATGCGCATGTGAGCACGTGTGTGTATGCGTACTTGAGCGAGAAGACGCTTTTAAGCCGAAATCATTTCTGTGACAAAACAAATTCATTTACAGAAGTAGAAAAAAGGGTGAACAGGTTGCATACAGATATTAACAGGTTAAGTATGCATTAACTATTTTTGATTGGCATCATAATTCCATCTTTTTCGACCTGGAAATGAAAATATGTAAGGTGTCTTCTTCTTCTTCTCGATCGGTTTGTTTACTTTTGAGAGTCGAG
>VNJZ01013717.1:0-23914 GCA_008042795.1 Drosophila asahinai
GCAAAAACCGTCAATCAAATCGCCAAAAGCCAGAAATTACCCGCCAAGCACATCAATCAACGGTTCTTCGATCCCTCCACCTGCTGTACAGCCGCATAACCCACGGCAGACACAACGACGAAAGCGCCGACGTAAATAGACAGGCGTATCATTATGCCTCCTTCCTTTTGTGTGCGGCTATGCCTAAATTTTCCTTAGTGCGCAATATGTTATGCCTCTTTCATAGCTAGACAACCGCAGAGAGAAAGTCTTGCACGAAGAAAAATCAATCTTTAACGAGTAGTGATCTTTAAATTTATCTATAGCCCAATTCTTCGCATCAGAATTATTTATGTCCTCGAATAAAACATACTGATTAGGCTCTCTATTATGAGGAATAAATTTATAATAATTATCCCAATATAGTTTACTTCCAAAATCAAACATCCCTCTATTTATCTGGATAATATGACCATTCGGAATTATTGCAGGATAAATCCAAGCGGAGAAAAAATTTGCATTAAAAAGAATATCCGCATTTCTAATTTCAACTGGAATATTTCCTGATAAATACGGAGTTTTGTAACTACCGCGACCCCAATCAGGTATACCTCCAATATAACTAATAGCAACCAATGGCACAGAGCACATAAAAGCAACAAAATTGGCGTTATTTATTTTTATTTTTTGCATATTAATTATTTCAATTATAGATGAACATATAATTATAGGGCATATCAAGTCTGTTGATATAAAATATCTATATACTCCAAAAACGTACTGCCAAACATAGAATGATAAAAAGAAAAATAAATACAGGAGATTAATTTTCCTTTTTAGGGATTTAATCAATCCTGTTTTCGATATGGAAATTGAAAAATAAATTACAAGAAGAATAAAGCAAAACATACTTGAGTAGCAAGTTAGATTTTTGTCGTTAACTGCTGTTACAACTCGGTTTATATGCTCAGAAAAATAAAACGGGTATATGATCTTTTCCAATCCTTCAGTTTGGAAAAACATCATGTCGCGGGTCGCATCCTTATCTAAAGATGCATACGGAGAATGGAAAATATTATTAAAAAATGGGAACAGGGGGCTTCCGTACACTATATAGAGTTTATAGCACCACCACCCTGTAGAAATTAGCAAACCAGTAACGGTTGTTAAGCAGAAACAAAAAGATTCTTTCACTTTTTTTGAATAATATATTAAAATTATAGAGAGGAAAACAGGTATATATAGAGCAGAGGTTAGCTTTAGACCGGATGCAACCCCAATAACTAAACCAGATATTGATATATATATTTATATTCATTCTTACCAAGGCCATATAAAATAAAGCATAAAGATGACAAGATAAAAACAGACGTTATATTATCATGCATGGAAGAACCAAGTTCTCCAACAAAAAAAGTGCTTCCGAAGCAGCATAATGCGGTTATTGCTAATTGTATTTTCTTGTTTTCGATGAAGTATTTAGAAATATACATAATTGGATAAGCTACCAAGCCTTGCAGAGCACCCATTATATAAGCAAGCAAATAAGGATTTAGATGCCTGGTTGCTAAGTAGAAAGCTACATCAAGGTATGGGTTTAAGTAGCTATGCGCACCGGCAGGCCCTAAATCATACCCCAGTCGGTTACTTAGTAAAGCATAAGCATTATAAAGATGGTAATTCCATACATCCCCATTTGTATCTTGCCTCCTTAATACCGAGAGGAAACCAACCAATAAAGAAAGACAAAGGGGATAGAAAATGAATAATTTATCTACGATGCGTTTTATCATTTTTCCTCAAACCAATAATAAGCATGGCGTTGCGCCTGCTCATCTGCTTCCGAGAACGCGATTATGCCATTAATGACATATTGCATAGATATAAATCTGAAATCGTTTGCGGCAATTTGGTCTTTGTATTTTGACTAGCGATAGCCGTCACTTAGAGCGCGTTTTAGTGGTGTTGGATTGGGAGATTTATCCACCTCTTTCGCCCAAGCGTCAGCGTAGAAACGAGCCACCCTTTCGGGGGTGGCAACGCTGACGTCCTTACTGTTCTCCCCGATAATCTGGAACAGTTTAACGCGGTCTGGGCGGATACAGGCACAAAACCGTTACAAGTCCATTTTGGGTAAGACACAAAATATCGAAAAAAATGAAAATATACTCCCGCCGATCGTCTTAGATAATGAGAAGAATGAGTTCGGTTTTCAATCTGGAATAAAGTGCTTGTGACATAAACTTGCATGTAGTTGTGCGTCGTGTTGAGCAAGTCGGCGAACAAAGGGTGAGGGGAGAGGTTTTGCGTATATTTTATAGTTGCGATTCACTCTTACACGCATTTGTGAGTATGCAGCCTTCATGACGAACCGCACGCTTCGCCACTGGTTTGTCGTCCATAAATGGACGAGCTTGGTCTGTACGCTGTTCCTGCTGATCGTATGCGTAACGGGCCTGCCGCTGCTGTTTTCCGAGCAAATCTGGAACACGTTCGTCGGCGACGATGATCCACCGTATGAAGTTCTCCCGCCCGGAACGCCAAATGCCAGTCTGGATGTCATAGTGGAGAAGGCAAGGGCGCTTTACCCCGGCCAGATCATCACCAATGTTAATCCGGACGACGATGAACCGGCTGTTCTGATCTCGATGGCGCCAAGCTGGCAGGCACTGAAGGACGACGAGAATTATCCGGACCGCAGTTCCGGTCATTGGATCAAATTCGATGCCCGCACGGCCAAGGTTCTGGAGCAATCCCGTCCGGCGGACTCCCCCAAGGAGCCGCGCACCTGGACCGGCATCATTATGGGCGTCTGCAATCGCCTGCATAACAGTTTGTTCGCGTATCTGCCCGGTCGCCTGTTTCTCGGCCTCATGGGTGGCGTCTTTGTTGCATCCCTCGTGTCCGGCACGGTGCTGTATGGCCGCTTCATGAAGCGGTTGCCGTTCGGCTCGGTTCGCCGGGATCGCGCGTCACGCCTGACATGGCTGGACCTGCACAACCTGCTGGGGACCGCCACACTAGTCTGGGCGACGGTGGTGGGCTTTACGGGGTTTGTGAATGAACTCCAGACGCCGCTGTTCGGCCTGTGGCGCGTGACCGATGTACGGCAGATCCTGAAACCTTACGCCAACCTGCCTGTGCCTTCGCAGGATCATCTATCCTCCGTGCAGGCAGCCTTCGACACGGCGGGCAAAGCCGCCCCCGGTAACGAGGTGACGGGCCTGTCCTTCCCCGGTGCCTCCTTCGGCAGCCCGGTGCATTACGTGCTGTGGACACGAGGCGCGACACCGTTGCGCGCCCGGCTGTTCACTCCGGTGCTGGTCGATGCCCGCACGGGTGAACTGACCGGAGCGTACCCGATGCCTTGGTATCTGCGCTTCCTCGAAATCTCTCGCCCTCTGCATTTCGGTGATTACGGTGGTATGCCTTTGAAAATCCTCTGGGCGCTGCTCGATAGTGTCGTGATTGGTGTGCTGGTCAGCGGTCTGGTGCTGTGGGCTGGCAAACGGAAGATCGCCACGGATGCCCGGCTGCGGGCACTGGGGTATGATCTGGAGGATGCTAAGGATACGCCTGTTTCTGTCTTGACAGGGGAGGGCGCGCGATGAACGCCTTGCGATCCGAAACGCCCCAATCATCCTTTGCAGCATTTCCGTTGCGTGCTCCGGTTGCTGTCTGGCCGTGGCCGATCGCATTGGGTCTGCTTACCACCTTCGGCCTGCTCTCTGCTCTGCTGGGCCAGCACGGCATCTGGCTGCTCCTGTCGTGGGCGGCCCTTTCCATTCCCCTCATCGTTACGGTCATCTGCCTGATCCGGGCATGGAGCCGACCGTCTTCCAAAGGAGGTCTCTCATGACCGATCTTGCTCCTATTTCCTTTTCTCCGTGGGAGATGTTCCTTAACGCTGGCCCGGTCGTTCGCTGCGTGATGATCCTGCTGGCCGTGGCTTCGCTGCTGACCTGGACGATCTTCATTGCCAAATCGCTCGAGCTGCTGCGCTTGCGGATGAAGCTGACAAAAGCCGAACAGACGCTGGAGCAGGCCAATACGCTGGATCTCGGCGAGGAAGGCACCCGTCAGAACGGTATCGCTCACACACTGGTCATGGCCGCCGAGACGGAACGCGCGCGGTCCCAGGACATTCCCGATGACAGCGACGGCCTGAAGGAACGCATCGTCCTGCATCTGGAGCGTCTTGAAGCCGCCGAGGGCCGCAAGCTCATGCGTGGCACGGGCGTGCTGGCCACCATTGGCGCAACGTCTCCTTTTATCGGTCTGTTCGGCACGGTCTGGGGGATCATGACCTCATTCACCGGGATCGCGGCCAGCAAGGCGACCAGTCTCGCCGTTGTCGCCCCCGGCATTGCCGAAGCCCTGCTGGCGACGGCGCTGGGTCTGGTGGCCGCCATCCCGGCCGTGGTGATCTACAACCATCTCGCCCGCCAGACGGCTTCCTGCCGCGCACAGGTGGCTGATCTGACGTCACTGGTCATGCGTCTTGTCTCCCGTGATCTGGGGCGCATGCAGGCGCTGACGGCCAGCGGACAGGTGGTGCGGCTTGGCGCATCGCGTGACACCCGTTCGGTCGCGGGGGAGTAGGCGGCATGATCCGCATCCGTCATACCGATGAGAACCCGCATGAGGCGAGCGAGATCAACGTCACGCCGTTCATCGACGTGATGCTGGTGCTGCTGGTGATTTTCATGGTCACGGCACCATTGACCACGGTGAACGTACCAGTGGACCTGCCATCATCCTCCGAAAAGCCGACGCCGCGCCCGGACGATCCGGTGTTTCTGACCGTGAAAGCCGATCACGGTCTGGCGCTGGGCGAGGACGACATCAGCGTGGATACGCTTCCCGGAGCGCTGGAAACCGCGACCAAAGGCAACAAGGACGAACGCATTTTCCTCCGTGCCGACAAGACGGTCGATTACGGCACGCTGATGGGCGTGATGGATAGACTGCGGTCTGCCGGATACCTCAAGGTCGCCCTTGTGAATCTTCAGGGACAGGAAGAAGGCAGTGAAGCCGGCTCCATGCCTGTACCGTCCGGCAACGCTGCTACGCCAGCATCTGGAATAACACCGTGAGCAGCACTGCGGACATGGTGCTGGGGCAGGGTGAGGCGGTCGAAAGCTCCTCCATGTCCTTTGCCGACTGGCAACGGGGGCAGTTGCGGCAGTCCAGGCGTGAGGACACGATAAGGTGGGGCCTGTCTTTCCTCGCCGTGCTCGCCGTAAGTGGCGGGGCGGTCTGGTGGGTCATGCGGCTGCCCCCGCCAGTCATGGCCGTGCCCGAACCACCACCGGCTGCGATTGCCATCGACATGGCCCCCGAACCGCTCTCCACTCCAACCCCGCCCACTGATCTCCCTCCGGGACCGCAACAGACCCAGTCCATCCCGGATCCGGCTCCGGTCGAACCGCCCAAGATCACGGCTCCGCCGTCACCTGCGCCCAATCCGCCAGTGCCAGTTCCCAAGCCCGAAAGGCCAAAGAAGCTGGTCAAGAAACATAAGCCGGTGCCGATGCTCAAAAAGCCGATCCCGGACAAGACGCCACCCGCCGAGGCGACAACAGCACCGCCTTCTTCGGAAGCTCCTCCGGCTCCCGCACAGGCCGCTCCGGCTCCCGGTGCGTCGTCGTCCAAGGTGTCACATGATCCGGTCACCTGGCAGGGGGCTTTGCTGGCGCAGCTTGAAAAGTTCAAGCGCTATCCGTCTGACGCCATGGCCGATCATCAGGAAGGCGTGCCGACGGTGACCTTCTCCATGGACCGCAAAGGCCATGTGCTTTCGGTGATACTCGCCAGCTCTTCTGGCCATCCTCTGCTGGACCAGGAGGCAGTCGCTCTCCCAAAACGTGCTCAGCCATTACCCATCCCGCCGGACAGCGTCGCGGGAGATCCCATTACCCTGACGGTCCCCGTCGAATTCTACATCCATGCCGGTGAAAACTGAGGTTTTCGACGTTTTCTTATCTCTGATCGTGACAGGATCAAAACCATGCTCGCTTTCTCCGAACATCGCCGTTCTCCGCCCGCCCTGAACCAGATCCGCCCCGGCATGGGCGCCAGCCGCAGTGCCGTGCGTAGGCTGGAAGAACGCAGCGAGGAAGTCGGCATCAAAATGACCGATCTGCGGCGCATCCTGTTCCACGGTCTTCTGGAAGCCGGACCACACGCGACGGCGTTAGAAATCTGGAAAACGCTGTGCAGGATCATGGAGCAGGGACACGTTCCCTCTCAGGGGTCTATCCAGCGTAACCTGAATTTACTCGTAGAACGCGATATCCTACGCCGTGACGTCACACCTGACCGGCTGTGGCGCTACAGCGTGGCTCCGGAGCCCAGAGCAACTCTCGCGATTACCTTCGTGGAGGCTGATACCGGACGGAAGATCGCCTGCAACGCGCCTGAAGTCGCGACCCTGCTGCGTCGGGTGGCTGCCGAGCATGGGCTGGCCGTGCAGGCTGCGGCCATCACGGTCACATCGTCAGCCGGGCAAGATTTGAAAGCCCGCTGAAAGAAGGCGAAGATTTTTTTCGCTTTGTCCGCTGAAAAACTGCCTGCATCGATCGTCTAATAGAGTGAGCCCTCCCGCAGGGACGGGACATTTTCCTTGAAATTCATCGCCTGGTTTGTCTATCGCCCGGTGGCGACAACGTTGCTGCTGCTCTCCGCTGTGCTGTCGGGATTGATGGCGCTGTCCCATCTGCCGGTTTCCGACCTGCCCGATGTGGACCTGCCGGTGATCTCGGTTTCCGCCTCCAACGCTGGCGGCTCGCCCGAAATCATGGCCCGCACGGTGGCTGCACCGCTGGAGCGCCATTTGGGCAATATCACAGGCGTCACGCAGATGATGTCCTCCTCCACGCGGGGGGAGACCTCCATCTCGCTGGGGTTTGAATTGGGCCGTGATCTCAACGGCGCAGCGAGGGACGTGGAAGCGGCGATCCGCGCTGCCCGGCACGACCTGCCGACTACGCCAGGGTCCGATCCCAGCTATCATCGCGCCAATCCGAATGCGACGCCGGTGCTGATCCTTGCAGTGACACCGGGCATGCAACCCATGTCCCACCTGTATGATCTGGTGAACACCACCCTGCGGCCCATGCTGCTACAGGTGCAGGGGGTTGGGGATGTGATGCTCATGGGCAGTTCTGCGCCCGCTGTGCGGGTGGAGATGAACCCGCTGTTGTTCTTCAAATATGGCATGGGGTTCGAGAATCTGCGCGCAGCTCTTGCTTCGGCCAATGCGCATACACCGAAGGGCGTGATCGACATGGCGGGCCAGCGTTACCAGTTGGCCGTGAACGATCAGGCCGATCATGCCGCAGCATATCGGGATCTGGTGATTGCCTATAAAAATGGGCGCCCCATCCTCCTGCGTGACGTAGCGACCGTCACCGACAGCATGCAGGACGTGAACGCCGCCGCCTTCTTTGACGGAAAACCGGCGCTGACCCTGATGGTGCGCGCCCAGCCGGGAGCCAATCTGGTCGGCATTGTCGAGGCCGTGAAGGCCCGCCTTCCGCAATTGCGGACACTGATGCCACCCGGTGCGGATATCGCCGTGGCGCGGGATGGCTCGGCTGTGATCCGGTCCTCCCTGCACCACACGCTGGTGACACTGCTGGCGTCCTGCGGGCTGGCGCTGGCCGTGGTCTGGGTATTCCTGCGGTCATGGACTGCGTCGGTTGCGGCGGCGATCATCGTGCCGTGCTGCCTGATCGCCAGTCTTGGACCGATGCATCTGGCGGGGTTCGGCCTCGACAATCTCTCGCTCATGGCGCTGACGGTGGTCACGGGTCTGGTGGTGGATGACGCCATCGTGGTGATCGAGAACATCATCCGCATGCGTGAGCGCGGTCTGTCCGTTGACGAGGCCGCCATTGCCGGGACGAGCGAGGTGGCGTTCACGCTGCTGTCCATTACCGTCTCGGTGCTGGCGGTGTTCCTGCCGATCGGGCTGGCGTCTGGGCTGACGGGACGGCTGTTCCGGGAGTTTGCCGGGACGGTGGGGATCGCCGTGACGGTGTCGCTGGTCCTGTCCTGCGTGGTGACACCGTGTCTGACGGCGCTGTGCATGCGCTTTGCCGAAAACAGAACCGCCGTGCATCCAGAAGTGGATGCAGCAGATTTTCTGGACCATGAGAAACACAGAGGCAGCCTGTATCGTCGCACCCTGGAAGTCTGCCTGACCCATCCCGGCAAGACCGCGTTGCTGCTGCCGCTGACCCTGCTGGTGGGCGTAGTCCTGTTCACCCGTATGCCAAAGGTCGTGTTCCCGCGTCAGGATATCGGCATCGTCTCGGGCGGGTCGCGTGGCAGCGGCAGTTCCCTTGCCCAGACCAAGGCGCGGCTGGAGCGGTTCAGCAGGGTGCTGCTGGAAGACCCGGCCGTCAGCCATGTCATCGCCTATCTCGATACCGGCGAAGGCTCCAGCCACGGCATGGTGTTCGCCTCGCTGCGCGACCTGTCCACCGGGCGGGCATCGGGAACGGAAGTGGCGGCCCGTGTGGTGGCCCGGATGGGAAAAGACATTCACGCCGAATATCACGCACAGGCGCCCGGCAACATCATGATGCGAGTCGGCTCGAACAGCAGCGGGATCAGTTACATCCTGCGCAGCGAGGATGACCGGCTGCTGGGACCGGCGACACGCAGGCTGGCGAAAGCCCTGCGCCGTCACAGGGAGTTCACGGATGTGGACCCGGATGTAGATCCGCCGGGGCAGGGCATCACGCTGGCAATCGACCGTGATACCGCTGCCCGTGTCGGTGTTACGCCACAGGTGATCGGCAACACCCTGTCCGACGCGCTGGGCCAGACCACGGCCTCGGTCGTCTACACCACACACGGGCAGTATAACGTGGTGCTGACCGTGGAACACCGCTTCCAGCGTGATCCTGAAATCCTGAAGCAGTTCTGGATCAGCCCCTCGGGCGGCTCCGCCTCGGGCAGCTCGGCGTCCAACACCATCCGGGTCGTGACATCGGCTGCGGCCAGCACCACAACCTCAACGAGTGCCACGGCATTCAAAAACCAGATCGCCAATTCTCTGGCGGGGGGAGCCAATGCCTCGACCGGATCAGCAGTGGCGACCGGGGCGGAAACGCTGGTGCCGCTGTCGGTCGTGGCTCGCATTGCCCCTAGTCTCGACCCGGTGGCGGTTACCCATATCGGCTACGCCAGTTCCGCCTCCCTGGCGTTGGAACTGGCCTCCGGCGTCAGCCTGTCACAGGCGCAGGCGATCATCGATCAGGAATGGCGCAGCCTGCATCTACCGGCGAGCATCATGGGGGAATTACAGAGTGACGAAGGTGATCTGGACAAAAGCACGTATGACAGCGAAATCCTGATTATCGCGGCCGTTCTGGCTGTCTGGATCACGCTGGGCATGCTGTACGAGAGCGTGTGGCATCCACTGACCATTCTTTCCACCATTCCCTCGGCCGGAATCGGGGCCGTGGTCGCGCTCGACCTGTTCGGCCTGCCGTTCTCGGGTATGGCGGTGATCGCCATGCTGCTGCTGACCGGCATTTCGCTCAAGAACGCCATCCTGCTGGTGGATTTCGCCATCCATGCCGAACGTGAACGCGGCATGACGCCGCGGGGCGCCATCCGCGAGGCGTGCCTGCTGCGCCTGCGGCCCATCGTCATGACCACCTTTGCCGCCGCTCTTGGCGCGCTGCCACTGGTGCTGATGGGCGGATACGGCGTGGAGCTGCGCCAACCATTGGGCATCGCGTTGATTGGTGGCCTGCTCGTCAGCCAGGCCCAGACCATGTTCACGACCCCGGCGCTCTATCTGCTGGTGGGGCGGCTTATCTGGTGGGGAAGATAAATTATATGTCTGATGGCAGTAATACGATGTTGTATTCCACATGACTTGGGTCTCATCCGGCATAAAACGGGGTTTGCCAGAACTAAAATTTACTTGCTGACAGCAGGTTCATGTTCTGCGTAAGAAGAATTTGCGAATGATTCTTAAAAATGATAGGAAGCCTTAGCTCTCATTGGATACCGGCATCAAATGCAGGACACAATCGCCCTTCTAACAGATATTATTGTCGATGAACGGCATGTGCTTTTGCGCCTGATGTACCGTATTATTCGTAATAAAGAAGCAGCAGAAGACGCTGTACAGTCTCTATTTGAGAAAATCCTGCGTATTGAGCAGCCAGGCCTAATTACCAACCCCAAAGCCTATCTTTACCGTTTGGCCTCTAACCTTGCCATTGACCATGCCCGTCGTATCGGGCGGCAGGATGATGTGCAGGACAGTATTCACGACCTGCTTTGGCTGGAAGATGACAAACCTTCAGCAGAGCAGTATACGGCTGCAAAAAAACAGCTCGAAAATGTTGAAAATATTATAGATACCATGCCAGAACCCATGAAAACCTTTTTCTATCTCAATCGTTTCCAGGGCTTGACGCAAACTGAAATTGCCAGCCGCCATGGTAAATCTGTCTCTATTGTCAATCGTTATATTCAGCAGGCTCTGGAAAGGTTGTCTTGCGCCAGAGATAAATGATACTCTTTTGTCAGGGTCAGGACGTGTCACTATCCTGCTGATTATCGCCGTGATAACTTGATAATATGACAATAAAAAACAACTGAGTACGGACAAACCTTGATCAGCGCGCGCAATGAGATAGCAAAAACTGCACGGTCCTGGATTGTTCGCATGGCATCAGGCAAGATGACAGCGGATGAACTGTCTGATTTTCAAAAATGGCGTGATCTCTCCCCTGAACATAACAGCATTTTTGAAAATGAGCGCACACTCTGGCGTAAGCTTGCTGTTACACCCCTGCAAGACCACGCCTTGCAGGTTGCCGCGCACCGTCTGCAGCGCAAGCATAAATTTAAAACACGTCTTTATACTCTGACTGCACTTGCTGCATCGACAGTCTTTTTGTTGTACACACCCACCCTCAAACTATGGTGGCAGGCCGACCAATGGACCGGCACGTCTGTTCGCACGGTCATGTTAGCTGATGGCTCCGAGGCTGTTCTTGATAGCAATACCGCTATTACGGTGCATTACACAGCCACCCGCCGGGATATCGGTTTACTGCGCGGCAATGCTCTTTTTAAAGTTCGGCATGACCCTGCTCGGCCTTTTCAGGTTGCAGACAGATACGGCAAGGTAGAGGACATCGGCACTGTTTTTGAGGTGCGGGACGAGCAGGAGAAAGTGAGCGTCTCGGTTCTTCAGGGGTGTGTTGATGTGCATGGTTCCCAGCCCCCCCGTGTTGCAGCGCGCCTGCACGAAGGGGAGCGTTTTACCTATGGCGGGCATGGAGATGCTGTATTTGAGAAAAACATAAGCCCGGACGATATTGCAGTCTGGGCGCGCGGTGAGCTGATGCTGGATAACGCAACAGTAACCGAGGCTGTGCGGGCTCTGGCACGCTACCTGAATGGTGCGGTGTATGTTTGGAGAGAAAAAGGAAAAGATACCCGAATAAGCGGCTCTTTTCGTCTGGACCGGATAGATGATGCACTCAAAACCATTGCGGCTACCGCAGGGCTGAAAATGCTTTATCTCCCCGGTCATATTCTGGTGTTGCGGCCTTTATGATAACGCAAAAGGCCGCTTGAGCAGACTGTAGGGTATGCTCACCAGTGGTAACCAATCGTGCCATAAACAACGCGCTGGTTACCATAGTGGCAGAACCGGGCTGAACCACATTGAACATACGCATTATTTGCAAAATTTGTCATGTTCAGGCGAAAATTCAACCCTTTTACAGCTTTAAACACGTCTCCCGCGTTCCAGCTCATACCTGTGTCAAACAGTATAAAAGAAGGGTTTCGTAAAGAGTTGGCTTGGTCAGCCCAGCTTTTATCTTGATACCGGACACCAAAATTGACCGAAAGGCCAGGGGCAAGGCTTTTAGGTAGGTGGTAGTCAAGGAAGCCTGATGCCGCATTGGCAGGTTGCTGCACAAGGCGTTTACCCAAAAGAGAAACACTTTCACCAGAAATGGTGTTGCCTGTTAAAGTTGTGCGCGCATTGTAAACTTTATTCCATGTATAATTCAGAATAAGGTCAAGCCCCTGTGCCAGATTGGCATGGGCTGAAACTTCAACCCCCCGCGATTTTACCTGCCCTATCTCGCTACTATATTGTGGAAAATAAGGGTCACTGACCAGCACATTATTTTCAGAAAGGTCATAATAAGCAACGGTCATAAAAGACTGAAGGTGCGGGATCTGATATTTCAGTCCAACCTCCCACTGGTGTCCGCTTAGCGGATCGGGTTGAACAAGGTTTCCTGCGCTATAAACCTTCCCGGTTTGCGGCATGAAAGATTTTGAATAATTGAAGTAGGGAGCAAGCCCAATTTTGGAAACATAATTGATGCCAGCATTCCATGTAAACGGTCTGTTAAACATTTCTCCGTAACCATTCCAGTCCTGCCGCCCGGCAAGGGTTACATAAAAACGCCGCCAGTTCATCTGGTCCTGAAAGTAAATACCGTCTTGCCAGTAAGCATATTTTGCCGTTGTCGATTTACCGCCCGTAGCCTGAATATAATCTGAAAACGTATATTGGTTATAAAGCGGGTCAGTAATGCTGACAGCGGGGGCAGAAGCAAAACCCCAGCTTCCCTGCGACCATTGACCACGATAATCAACACCCACCAAAAAGGAGTGAGAAACAGGGCCAGTTTTTACTTTGTAACTCACATTTGCCGTTAACTGTGAGGAGCGCCCGTGTGAATCGCTATTACAAAATGCCGAGCGTTTCATGATGTTTTTTGTAACATCAACCGCGCCAGACATCAGGCTGCAACTTCCATCACTTTGTGCATCAAACCGCGCTGTTACATTAAACTGAAGGTTTTTTGTGAATTCATGGTGAAAAAGCGCTTCCAGCATATATTGCCGGTTCCAGTTTTCATTAAAAGCCGGGTCACCATAAAACCGTGAGACAGGTATGCGCCCTGTTGGGCTTTTAATCAGGCTGCCATAGGCGGGAATACCAATCCACGGGCTCCAGCTTTGTGGGTCATAGGCAAATTGCCCAATAAGCGTAATATCGGTTTTTCTGTCTATTTTCCATTCAATATCACCCTGTGTCGCAAGGCGTTTATAGTGGTTATAGTGTGTTTGCGAGCCTTGCGTCACACCCATGCCAATAAGCCGGTACAGCAAAGTACGGCTTTTGTTTAAAGGACCGCTCAGGTCGATCTGCCCCTGGTAGCGCCCGTAATTGCCAAAGCCAACATTTGCCTGCCCCTGCGCTTTTTCTGTTGGGCGCTTGAGTGTCATGTTTATCAGGCCGCCGGGGTTGGCCTGCCCATACATGACAGAAGAGGGGCCGCTCAGCGCTTCAATCCGGTCAAGAAAAAACGGATCGGTGACGGATGTGCCGTTCAAAAGGCCATCCACAAAAGTATAGGACTCAAACCCTCGTTGATGCACAGGCTGAAACAGGCTGGCCGAGGGTGTGCTGTCGTTTGCAGTCAAACTGACAACCCCGGGTGTATAACGCAGCGCAGCACCAATGGTCAGGGGCTGGAGGTCATCCATCTGCTGTCGGGTGACAACGTAAACAGACTTGGGAGTGCTGATTAAAGGTGTGTCCGTGCGGGTAGCAGATGCACTGCGCGTTGCCACAAACCCTACACCCGGCCCGTAAGCAGACTGTGCGTCCTGTATTGTCGCCGCTCTCCCCCCTACACGCACAGGCCCCAGCATGATGGCTGAATTCTCCTTGCCAAGGGTGGCACTATGCGCACCGGTGAAACGGGGCGCGAGGCCAGTGCCCGCCACCAGCCGGGCAAGTGCCTCCTGCGCGGTCATGGTACCAGATAATGCCGTTGAGCGGGCATTCCCTGCGGCAAGGGTGGGGTAGGCTACCTGCACACCAGATTGTTCAAGGTAGTGTTGCAACGCCGTGCGGAGTGATTGTGCTGGAATTGAAAAATGGTGTGTCGCTTCGCTGTTACTTTCTGCCGCATGAGCCGCCCGTGACAGCAGGCTAGGCGCGATGGTGGATATGAGGAGAGTAAGGTAAAGACTTACAAGAGGGGCTGACGCGTGGCGTCGTATATCATCCATCGGCTCTGGCTTCCTAAATGCAACTGAGATGTGTTCTCAAAAAGAGAGTCATAAAAGGAAGACGAAATGAAAGTGCGGGTCTTCACATCGGGGTAAGTTTTTTTTTGAGATTTTCTTTCTGCGGAAAAACGTCTGAAAATTATGCTGGCAAGTGTAGAATAATAAATGACGTATTCAATTTGTAGGGTGGAAGACTATATTAAAATTTTTAAATTATAGTTATAGATAAAATAAAATTTATACCGGGAAATATTGTATATTTAAGCTCAGGACTCATTCTTTAAGATAGAAGATGAAGCTTGCTGCGATGTGGATTGCGAACATGAAGGTATGAGCGCAGCGTTGGTATCGTGTTGCCACCCGTCGCCAGTCTTTCAGCTTTGCGAACATGTTTTCGATCAGATGACGCTTTTTATACAGATGCCAATTGTAAGGTGGCTTTGATTTCCTGTTTTTCTTTGGTGGAATACAGGCGGTGATGTTCAGGTCTGCGAGAGACTGTCTGATTTTATTGCTGTCGTATCCCCGATAACCGATGACTTCTTCTGTCTCATCTCACAGGTCTGCCAGCAGCACATCAGCACCTTTGAAATCACTGACCTGTCTAGCAGTCAAATAAAGGCGGACAGGTCGGCCCTGATCATCGCACATGGCATGAAGTTTTGAGTTCAGGCCGCCTTTTGTCCGTCCGATATGGCGGGGAAAAGTCCCCTTTCGAGCAGGGACGCCGATGTCCGGTGTACCTTGAGGTGTGTTGCATTGATCATCAGACGCTTCGAACGGCCAGCCTGTTCTGTCAGGGCAACAAAGATTCTGTCAAAAACACCGAGGCTACTCCACTGGATAAAGCGACTATACAAAGTCTTGTGCGTACCATACGCTTTCGGAGAGTCTTTCCACTGAAGGCCGTTACGGATAACATAAACGACCCCGCTCATCCACGCGTGGTATTCCGTGCGCCAGAGGAAAAAACGGCTCAATCCGCTTCATCTGGCTCTCAGACAGCATAAACACATCACTCACAGGCTACCCTCCATTGGTAAGCCTGTGAATCATAATCTCTCGCTCAGTTCAATAAATTAATAGGTCCTGAGCCTAGGTAATCTTCAATATCAAAGAAATCAGACTATTTCATGAATAGTATAATCAATAACGGAGAATATGGAGCACATACATACAATTAAAACCAAAAAATTTTTTCAAATCATTCATCTTTTATGAGGTTACGAGGGCATGGATTGCGCATCAGTAGGAAAATGTATTAAGACAGACCGGTAGTTTCACTTTATTCTATCAAATTCTGATTATTGTAATTTGAGAAACGATCCTACTTTCCCTTTAAATATTTCCGTCATAAATCACTCACAATAAATGTTTGAGGCCATGAAATGTTGGTATCATCAGATGCATAAAAATATGCAGTTCTACCATTGAGAGATATTGTTATCTCAAAATGTCAGTTCCAGATTTGACTGAACATAGGCTCCCTGAGCAGCACCCGAACGCAAAATATTACGACCCAAAAAGACATATTCTCCTTCAAGACTAAAGCTAATATGTCGGGTTGGCCTCCAGTTGAAGCTGGCTTGGGGTAGAACACCTGTATAATGGTCGTGAGGTCTGTAAGGAAAGCCTAAAGTAGACTGCGGATATATTGCGTCATGGGTACTGTTACGCCACATTACGGGAGATTTCAGTTGTAATGATGTGTTGCTTGTCGGGGTAAGTGTTATGAGTGGACCAATACTGACTACATTCTGCATATTAAAATAAGTACTTAAATCGAGGTAAGAGGCAGAAGGCGAATAAGGCGACAGAAAACCGCCCCATGTGCTCGTAGAGTTATTTCGATAGTCTCCGCCGGACACGTCATCAAACTGAAGACCTAAAGAAGGGTGTCCCCACCATTGGTTGAAACGCCAGGATGCTTGGGCATTGACTGCCCAAGCATTTACGTTTCTAGAAGGACCGTTTTTTTGGTAATAAAATGTACCTCCTTGCCACATACCACCAATTGAGAACTCAATAGGCCCCGCATTGCCCCAAATACGGGTGCCGGGTGTATCGCGATGTGTCGAACCTATTGTATTTCCGTGAGCGGCAGCAAGTGAACTGTCGGCTACGATGAATCCAAGATAGAATGTGTCGAGGAAAATCTGGCTTTTTTGTCCCCAAAGTTTGAAGTTTGGCGCTGCATAGGATGTATAGGCTCCAAAGAGTCTGTTTCTCCATCCTACCGTGTCAGCAAAAGGTTTGAGAGGGAGTTCGTTTGTTTGCGTTAGATCAAAGAGGTCAATGCGAAATCGTTTCCAGAACGCATAGCCACGCAGACCATTCCATGAAAAAGGAATCGAGGGATATACACTGCCTCCAGTAAAATAAGCAGGAGTATCTAGAAACTTATAACGACCAATCATGATACCGCTTTTAGCGCCAAGAAAATTCCCTTTTATTTCAAGAAATGCCTGATGCAGTTCAATCTTGCTGCGCCATCTTCCAGTATATCCATAATAATTGATGCCACCAGCTTCGCCGCTCATCAATTCACCATATAGACGCACATGATCTGTCAAGTGTAGATCTGCCCCCACATTGAAACGCAAGTTTGACCGGTAAGAAGGAGAGCGTTTTGTCGCACCAAGCCCTGCATTCTGGTCGTAAAAACCATGATGTCGGAAGTTTCCGCTAAAACTAATGTATATATCGCCATTTTTATTAAATGGTATATATTTTAACGTATCCATCGGGTCGAGATGGTTGTGCTTGTCTCGCAGATTGGACCAGTCTTCGGCCCAGCGCGCTACGGCGTAATATGCAACAGTTCCAAAACCAGCAGCAGCTCCTGAATTTGTATTGAATACTCCCCAAGGTCCCTGATGCAGTAATGCTCCCGGGAGTTGATGCAAACCCAGAGACTGAGGTTGTCCGTAAAGTTCTGGACGAGACGTCAATGGTGGTAGCAGCTGATTCCAGCGCACGCTTGCTGGGGCAATAGTAGCGGAAGAAATGTCGTGAACTGTATGAGGTCGGGAATCTGTTTCCTTAGTGTTACTACCAGTGGATTCTCTTTTTATTACTGCATCTGTAGGAGATGTTTGCTTTGATGCCTTTGTAAAAAATTGAGATTTCCGAATGGCGGTATGCCTTTCTACTATCGGAAGGTTGTCTGCTGTAAGACCTGTTATTTGAGCCTTAGCGCTCCCCATTGTGAGGAGATAAAGACTTCCAGTAATAAGCCAGAGAGAGGAAGTGCATACGCTAAAGGGAAAAGATGACACGCAGTGAAGCCGATGACGATTACTCTCGCGAGATGTCAATCCTTGATTATTCATGTTACTGTCCTTTTATTTTTATTTTTGATAGGACGTGTTTTTACTGCGCAGTATTTAGAAAAAGCGCGCCGATTAACTCAGGCAGGTAGAGCAAGCCGGCGGATTTTTCCGACAACAAAAAGATAAAGCAGGATAGCTGCAATGCAGTGGACGGCAACGAACAATAATGCACCATCATAAGAAGCAGTGAGTGACACGATGTAACCAACCGCGATAGGTGTTACGATGCCAGCAACATTGCCGATCGCGTTAAAAATTCCTGCTGCAAGGCCAGGAACTTCTTTCGGTGCTATGTCGGAAATTACGGCCCACCCTATCGCCGCTACGCCTTTGCCGAAGAAAGCAAGCGACATTATCGCAATAATCACCAGAGGTGACTGTACGAAATTGCAGAAACAAAGAGTGGATGCTAACCCCATGCCCACAATGAAAGGTGTCTTACGCGCAAAACTTGCTGAACGACCGGAGCGCAGTAGTCTGTCAGACAATGCTCCCCCGACAATAGCACCCAATAGGCCGCAAAGCGCCGGCACACTAGCCGCAAAACCAGTCTGTGTGAGAGAAAGACCGCGCGCTTGATGAAGGTAAGATGGAAACCATGTCAAAAAGAAATATAAAATAACATTGATACAATACTGCCCACCGTATACGCCCAACAATGTTCGGTCCGTGAGCATAAACTGAACCTGCTGACGAGTGAGTTTGTGTTTTATTTTCTTATTCTTGTCGTCAATATCGATAAGAGCACCTCCCTCGCGAATATAAGTCAGTTCTGCATCATTGACATGTGGATGCTGTGCGGGAGGGCGCATTGTGACTAACCAAAGAATGGCAAGTAGAACGCCCAGAAAACCCATCATCGCAAATATGTACTCCCAGCCAAGACGTTGCGTGACCCAGCCCATTAAAGGCGCAAAGAAGGCAACCGCGACGTATTGGGCTGAATTAAAAATGGATGTGGCAAGGCCTCTTTCACCGATAGGAAACCAGCTTGATGTGATACGGCTGTTGGCGGGAAAAGCCGGTGCTTCCACTAGACCCAGTCCAGCCCAGAGAAAAAACAAAACTGGGAAAGCCAAACTTTGTGGAACATGACCCGCACCTGAGATGGCCAAGGTACATAGGGACCATGCGAAGAGGCTTATCCCATAAACGCGTATGGAACCATAACGGTCAAGCAGCCAGCCTCCAGGCACCTGATTGATTACATAAGCCCAACCGAACGCAGAGAAGATATATCCCATAGACACCGGGCTTAACCCTAGATCCTGGGAGATATTTGATCGTGCAATTCCTAGAGTGGCACGATCCCCGTAATTAATCGCTGTGATGGTAAATAAAAACGCAAGAACAAAATATCGAATCACCGTTCGCCTTTTGGGGCGTACGGTTGCTGAAAAGACTTTGGCTGTTTGGGTTTCTAACGATCCTTTTGTTATATTCACCTTGTGTCTCCCTTAATGCGGGATATGGAATAGATTGGATTGTTGCAAGCATACGAACGATCGGAGTTCCATGATCCTGCGTTATACACAGCACTATGTGGTGAAAGATCAAAACCAATCTCTAAATAGATCTATTCAAAATTCATATCGCTTTAACTCTGGACAAACTCTTAGGTTGAATGATGGGGCTTTCTGCTCTTCGGGTTACTGGCAGGAAGACATCAATACTTCACATAATTTTCAGCTTCGAATAGAGAAATTTTTGGCTTTACAAGCTTATGTTTAATAGAAAAATTATAGTTTAACATAATTAATTGTTAAAAACGTTATTTCATCAATAATTTTTCAATATTTACCTATTAATAGTTTGTTTTATTAATATTTTCAGTTTCTATAATGTGTTGGGGTTTAAATTTTTCTATATCGTAGAGACGTTAGAAGGAGATAAAATGGGGTAATCTGGGAAACTACGATGACCCTTTAGATCCAAGAGGCAAGGCTCTGCTGCATGATGTGCAGCTGAGATATACCTGCGATTTTATAGCGTCATGAGAATGATACAAAGTGGTCAAGTATCCCCGTTAAACTGGGGCGTGCTGCTGCGGGAACGAGCGCGGTCTATTTTGTAATCTGGCTGACAACCGCCAGCACGCTGCCAAGCAGAGGGCTGTTGTCCTGTGATCGATGCGCCATATAAAGTTCCGCCAGAATGTCATCGCCAAAGGCTAGCCGGCGACAGATAACATTTCCGATATCGAGCCGCGATGCAGATTCGGGAATTAGGGCCATGCCCACGCCACTTCTGACAAGCGAGAGAAGGGCATGGATTTGTGTAAGATGATGAATCAGTCGTGGTTGAATGTTTGCGCTGACAAGAAGGCGTTGCACAAGGTCATGAAAATAACCGCCTCCTAGCACGGAATACATAATGAGATCCTGCCCTTCCAGATCCGTGGCGGTAAGGGCATCCTTGTGTGCAAGAGGGTGGTGGTATGGCAAAGCTGCTACAATACGTTCAGACCGGACGGGCTGAAATGTGACGCCTGTTGCGGCAAAAGGCGGTCGGACAAAAGCTAGATCAAGTCGGTTTGATGTGAGTGCGGCAATCTGATCCCGCGTGATCATTTCTTCAAGAATGAGCTCAATATCTGGATACTCAGTTTGAAGGGCAGAAATTAGCTGTGGCAGAAAGTCATAGCTGCTGGAGGGAGTAAACCCGATGGCAATTTGCCCCAGTGCGCCACGACCCGCGCGCCGTGCGGCTAAGACGGCATCTTCAGCTCCCCTAAGAAGGCGTCTGGCTTCAGGTAGGAAGACTATTCCAGCCTGAGTAAGGCGGACGTGCCGGCTGGTACGTTCAAGCAGTGCGACACCAAGCGTATGCTCCAGAAGTTGTATCTGCCGGCTAAGAGGTGGTTGCGTCATGTTCAGGCGTGCTGCCGCCCGTCCAAAATGAAGCTCTTCTGCAACGGCCACAAAACAACGAATCTGGGTAAGTTGTAGCATTGATATCAATCCTATCTTGATCAATGCAGTATCTAAGTTGGACTCTCTTTCTCTGTCACGTCCTAACTGGCCTCACGAACACTGGTCCTCTCTTTTTTCACGAGAGGGTGCAGGCAAGGAGAGCGCACGTATGACGAAAGACGCCGGAGCTCAGCCCGATACGGCTGCTAAAGCTCCCCAAACGCAAAAACTGCGGAGTGAAAGATGGTTTGGCCCGGCAGATTTACGTAGCTTTGGACACCGTTCACGTGCCATGCAAATGGGGTACGATCAAGAGGACTGGGCAGGCAAACCTGTTATTGCGATTCTGAACACGTGGTCAGATATCAATCCCTGTCACATGCATTTCCGGCAGCGTTCTGAAGATGTGAAGAGAGGGATATTAGAGGCGGGTGGATTTCCGCTTGAACTGCCAGCAATTTCTCTTTCCGAGAATTTTATGAAGCCGACCACCATGCTGTATCGCAATATGCTTGCGATGGAGGCAGAGGAGCTACTACGGGCTTACCCGGTCGATGGTGCGGTGCTGATGGGAGGATGTGATAAAACAACTCCCGGCCTTATATTAGGCGCTACCAGCATGGATATTCCCGCAATCTACGTCCCAGCAGGACCAATGCTGCGGGGAAACTGGCATGGGAAAACTCTCGGTTCAGGTGCGGATTCTTGGAAATACTGGGACGAGCTGCGGGCAGGTAAAATTACCCAGGAAGACTGGGCAGGGGTTGAAGCCGGAATTGCCCGGAGTGCCGGTACCTGCATGACAATGGGCACAGCGAGTACGATGACGGCTATTGCTGAAGCAATTGGCCTCTCGTTACCAGGTGCCAGTTCAATTCCAGCCGTTGACTCCAATCACATTCGAATGGCAAAAAATTCTGGTCGACGCATCGTCGAAATGGTTCGTGAAGATCTCAAACCCTCAAAAATCCAGACAAAAGAGGCTTTTTTGAACGCAATAGCCGTTGCTATGGCAATGGGGTGTTCAACAAATGCTATTATCCATGTGATTGCGATGGCGCGGCGTGCAGGAGTTGACGTCGGGCTAGATGATTTCGATAGGGCCAGCCGTGTTGTGCCGGTTATCACCAATGTGCGGCCTACGGGTCAGACTTATTTAATGGAAGATTTCTATTACGCAGGTGGTATTGCCGCGTTAATGAACCGGATTTCAGATTTTCTGACTCTTTCCTGTGTGACGGTAACAGGCAAAACTGTTGGTGAAAATATTGAAAAATCTGAGGTTTACAACAATGATGTGATCCGGCCTCTCGATAAACCAATGTTTACGGGGAAAGACGGAGGCGCTCTTACCGTCTTAAGAGGCAACCTTGCGCCAGATGGTTGCGTGATGAAGCCTGCCTGCTGTGATCCGAAATTCCATAAACATACCGGACCAGCTCTGGTTTTTGATGATTATCCTAGCATGAAGAAGGCGATTGAGGACGAAACTCTTGATGTCACACCTGATCATGTTCTTGTGTTACGCAATGCTGGTCCACTAGGCGGCCCTGGTATGCCAGAATGGGGGATGCTACCCATCCCCAAAAAGCTGGTTAAGCAAGGTGTAAGGGACATGCTACGCCTTTCCGATGCCCGAATGAGCGGAACAAGTTACGGTGCTTGTGTGCTGCATGTGGCACCAGAGAGTTATGTTGGAGGTCCTCTCGCACTTCTAAAAACAGGAGATTTTATCTCAATTGATGTTGAGAGACGGTCGATATGCATGGAAGTTTCGGACGAGGAGTTGGAACGGCGTCGCGCAGCGTGGGTTGCCCCCAAGCCTCGTTATGAGCGGGGCTATGGCTGGATGGCAGCCCACCACATGCGGCAGGCCAATGAAGGATGTGATTTCGATTTTCTTCAGACAGATTTTGGTAGTCCTGTTTCAGAACCCGTTATTTATTGAGCTTCTTGCATAAGACAGGAACAGGCAAGGAAACAAACATGCCGAAAAATCCAATAAGAAAGATTTGGTCAGAGGGTGCTGGCGTGATCAACGGCTGGCTTTCCATCGGAAACCCGTTCTCGGCTGAAATCATGGCATCCTGCGGATATGATTCCATAACAGTAGACATGCAGCATGGTGCCATTGGTTACGAAAGTATGCTGGGGATGTTGCAGGCCATGCGGGCATCTGGTGTAGCCCCGATGGTTCGTGTTCCTTGGCTTGAGCCCGGCGCTATCATGAAAGTACTTGATGGTGGTGCGTGGGGGGTAATTTGTCCGATGGTGAATAGCCGGGCAGATGCGGAGCGACTGGTCTCTTACGTTCGTTATCCTCCACACGGTAATAGAAGTTTCGGTCCTACGCGGGCCAATTTCGCGATTGGAGCAGACTACGCGACTGTTGCTGATGATGAGGTGGAGGGATCGAAGAACCGTTGATTGATGTGCTTGGCGGGTAATTTCTGGCTTTTGGCGATTTGATTGACGGTTTTTGCGATGGCATCCGGTCTGCGTTTTGAGCAGATTGGGAGCTGTTACCCGCTTGATAGCTACGCTGTGGTGCTGATCCGCTGCAGGAAGAGGAAGCGGCGCATGTTGTAGACGATATTGGCCAGCCCGATCCTCATGGTGGCCCGGGTAATACCGACAGTTCGGATGAACAATCCCGTCTGTGATTTCTGGTCGGCAAAAACATGCTCGACACGCGAGCGGATCATGGACTTTCCTGCATTGGACCGCTGGATATGGAGTGGCATGGGTTTGAGATGCGGCTTCTTCCTGTGAACCTTTGAGACAAAGCCATGCTTTTCCATGAAGTCTTCATTGGCTTTTGAGCGATACGCTGTATCAGCCCAGACGCTTGAGGCCGTATTGGTTTTATCCAGCAGCCCCTCTCTCAATCGCGCACCATCACTGGCGGCGGCATCCGTCGTCTTCCATTTTCGGATGAACCGAAACTTCCGATCGATGGAGACGTGGGATTTGTAGCCAAAGAACGGGATGGCAAGATCGCTGGATGGCATGGTTCCATCATCCTGCTGCTTCGCCTTCGTGAACTTCAGCGTCCATCGTGCATGTCTGTCCTTGTGCGACAGTTTGGATGGCTTGTCCTGCCAGTCTTCAGGAATACGGCCTGCTCGCAGATCCGCTTTCTCTGCGTTTGTATTGCGCTGCTTCGGAGCCGCTACGAGCGTGGCATCCAGGATCTGGCCTGACATCGGCAGATAACCAGCGCTGCGCAGGGTCGCATCAAAGCGCTCAAACAGTCTTTCAATGGCCCCCGCCTGTGTCAGGCGTTCACGGAACAGCCAGATTGTTTTGGCATCGGGCACCCGATCTGAAAGTCCCAGACCAAGGAAACGCATAAAGGAGAGGCGATCGTTGATGAGATACTCTGTCCGCTCATCAGACAAATTGTTGAGCGTCTGGATCACCAGGATCTTGAACATCAACACCGGATCAAATGGCGGTCGCCCGCCCTTGCTTCCATCTGAATAGGCCAGAGCCTTCTCCAGATCAGGGCGGAACACCTCAAAATCCACAGTCCGGGAAAACGCTTCAAGCTGATCGCCAAGACCGCTCAAACGAGCAAGCCGCTCTTCAACATCAAAGAAA
>VNJZ01013728.1:0-41166 GCA_008042795.1 Drosophila asahinai
AGCGGATCATCCCGCTCGTTGTGGAACTGGCCGCGGTCGGCGAAGTTCGTAAAGTCCTTGATCAGGATGTTCTTGGCCAGCTTGGGGTCCAAAATGAAGGCTGCCGGCTTGTGCAGGAAGTAGAAGCCGACGAAGGGGTTGCCGCTGTTCCGGTACTTGTTGTAATAATCGTAAATGATGTCATGCAATACCCGGTTTTTTCGGAATCCGACCATGTTGCCGTATATCGGATGCGGGTCATCGTGGACCACGCCCTGGCGCTTCCAGTAGCTGAAGTTGCGATGGAAGAGGTACACCAGCAGCGAGGCTACCGCGAGCACCAAATAAATAAGCACAAACATTGTAATTCGCTAGGCAATCTGCGTTCGCATTCGGCGCGTTCGACCGCCAATTATTCTATGATTGCCCCTCGACCATTTCGCGACTTGCCCAGCTAGCGTTTGTCGCAATGTTTGGCATTTGTCAAATATCAGAGTGACTTAGCGCATTATCAGTTCGCAGTCATGATTACAGAGCCATTGATAACGGCAGGCATTTCTAAGGAGAAGCCTACCTCCTCATTTCTTAGGATGATCTGCAGTGTTGGTTCTAAGAGCGCCTCATAAGTGAGACCACTTTACTGACCGATAATGCTTAGATTAAAATATAAACAAATGATAATGCGTTTGTTGTTAATCAAACCGGTTGCCGCTCTCTCTTTAAATTAGTTAATAAGCAGCGGGTGTTACCAATTCCAGTAAAGAAAATGTTGTGGTCATAGACGATAAATGCATAGAGAGGGTAAGTGATCTAGTGATCATTTTATGTACGTATTATTTTTCTCTCTTGTAAGATACATTGCGTCAAGAAAAGACCCAAATATAATAAACATATTTATGAATTTGGTTTAAAATATGGTCAACATTATTGTTGTTGGCATTTAACTGCTGAGTAAAGCGCTTCCAGTACTCTCAGAGTGCTTAACAAGTTTTATTTAAAATGACAACCGAGTTAAGGTACTTGAATATGTACTTGCTAACTGGTAATGAGACCAGTTTCGGAGCGCAAGTTGATAAAAAAGTCGAAATCAATCAACTATCAAGGTATTGCGGAGAACTAATGTTCCAGTAAATACGTATTAAAATATTGAGTGGGTTATACATCTGCCTTAATTTTTAAAAGTTACCGGCCGATAACCATCGATAAGCCAATGGGTGGCGCCATAACGC
Organism: Drosophila asahinai; assembly: GCA_008042795.1. Lineage (NCBI taxonomy): Eukaryota > Metazoa > Arthropoda > Insecta > Diptera > Drosophilidae > Drosophila > Drosophila asahinai. The sequence continues at coordinate 1,209 of VNJZ01013728.1, forward strand.
ATAATCGATAAAAAAAACATAGATAGGGGGTGCTTCAACATACATTTGGGTATACAAATTATGTTGGGGACGTCCTTAGTTTAGTCACAATAAATCTTGAAAGTTTAGCCTAATTCCCATACAAAATGCGTAGCAAACACGCACACTGACAAATTGTGCTTAGCGTAAATACTATATATGTCGACACTTTGCACACTTTGAATACATTTATGCGTGAAATATAAATAAAGGAAAAATTTTACAACGTAAAATACGTAGTAATTGGGCTTTAACTATTTATTGTGGCTAAACTAAGAGCGTCCCTAACTTAATGTTTATACCCAAGTGTATGTTGAAACACCCCCTATCTATGGGGTCTTTTTTTAAAATTTTTTTTAATATAAAATTACCAAAAGCTTTAGAGCCGGCGCTAAGAATAATTCTTCTGATAAACTAGCGGTGGTTCCCAGTTTGAATTACTTACAGCTCTCGAATTATAATAAATAAAATATTTATTACCAGATTTCCAGATCTAGGTTTTGATAAGATAAATGAAAAACCGCCATAAACAAAAGTATATAAGGACTCCCTCACCCTCTAACCCCAAATCAGTCTGTTCTTAACGCCCTGATTACGTTTACGGCTAACCGCTCTCCGAGTCGCGGCCCGAAGGGATATAAGCCGATTAGGATGTGCATTTGCCTCGCGTAATCTTCCCTTCCTGCCGGCGAAGGGGAATGGGAGCTGTAACACGATTACGGCGAATTTCTTTGCTGCGATTTCGAGGAGGAGGATGCGGATGCGCCGCAGGAAGCAATGTTGACCTTGTGCATCACTTATCACAAGTTGCTTGAATTATTGGCGTTGTCTTAGGGCGGGATGGGTCCTTGTCCGGAGTGTCCTTGGCTGTCATTGTCTGTTACCGTAAGTGCTTCAGTGACTTATGCGAGAGCATGTGCAACTGACACTTGTCCGGGACTGTCTCAATTTTTTCCCAGGAGCCGGAGCCTGGCAAAGTGGCGTAAAAAAGCGAGCAGCGCATTTCGTTTATCCCAGCGTTCAAGATTGAAGTCCTCGCAGCTTGACCTTGGGAATCTCAACCTCGGCCCACATGTGTCACATTGTTCTATACGGTCGTGCACCAGGGCATTGAGAGAAACAAAAAGTAACGCAAAACGAGGCGTTCTTGGCATAATGAAGCTCCCAAAGAAAAACAAAAACGCGCTGAAGAGACGGCCAGAAAAAACTAGATTGCCTCCCCTGACTGCACTTATGCGCTAAATAAAAATGCAAATCTAAATGCAGCTAAAGAGCGGAAAGGGCCCGAAGAAGCCCCAAGAAGCAAGTACAAAGAAAACAATGCAGATTCTTCAAGAATGCACTCGAGGGCTCTCTAAGCCGACATCTGACTGCTGCCGTTGCCGTTGCCGTTGCTGTTGGATTTGCCGTGATTGTTGTCTCCGGGGAGACAGCTCGGCTAATTACAGATGCTGCTGCATCTGGGAGATTTCGTGTAAACAGTCGGCTAATTGTTTGCTCTGCCGAGGTGTTGGGCCCGCAGACAGCTCTTTCAAATGCAAATGCTGTCTGGAGCGGGGAATCCCCCCGAATCTCCGAATCCGAGTCCCCGGTTCCCTCGAGGGCGAGTGCGTGTGCCTTGAATAAATTAGTTTTATTTGTGTCTGGATCTCAGGCAATCTAAACAAATCGCGCAGCAGAGACGGGCTTGTGCATTTCCTGTAGGGCGGCAAAATGATGTCGCGTCTGTATATTATGTAAATCACAAGAAGAAGCCAAAGTACACTGCGACTAAAGACATTATGTAAATGACAAATAACGGAGCTGACTTTTGTGCCCTATTTTTAAATTTAATATTTAACTCCATATACAGAATACTAGAAATTCCTTGCCAAATTATTTATGTATGGTCTTCAAAATGTAGTGTTCAGTATATATAGAATAATTTATTTTAAAAATAAATACTTTCTATAATTGCCTATAAGTTACAAGCATACGAAAATTCCCCAATACCAAACCTACAGGATTTGAAGTTTTATACAAATTGTAAGACAAGAAATGACTTTCCTCAAGTTCTGAGTGTATGAGACAAGGTATTGAGTGAAAATGGAAAAGTTAGGGCGGGGAAATCTCGTACATCAACACAGGAACACAAAAGCAAATGTAAAGGCAAAATATTTCCGTCAGCTTCCGTCACACTCGGATCACAACCTTTTTAAATAATCGTCATAACATCGATGATAACATTATAATGTGCTCCCCGAGTGGGCTCACTCACAATACCTTCTTACTTCTTAGTGCAATTAGAGCCGCCCGAGGGAGCTGGAATAATTAGCTGCCAGAATTGTATTTCGTCACAGGATGACAATTGAGTCTGGTCTGGCGGGATTTTTCAATCACAATCAGGCGCTGGCAGAAGCAGGATGACGGCTGATTGAATTTCTGGCCTGACATATTCGAGCCGTGATTGTGTGGCGTGTGCGGCAGCTGCCGCCGCCCTTCAGATATATGGAGTCGAGGACATTGGTGGGCCAAGGGTTTTGTCTCAGCACCAGAGTCTTCGGCGGAAGCCGTAAAAAGCACTCTGGCGAGATGCACCGACAAGTGCTGGGTCAATGTGTCAAAAGAGAGAGCCCGCTACCGCTGTCGCTGTCGCCGTCCATCAGATGAGGATGATACAAATTGTCACTCCGCCCGGTGGCCAAGCTTCAAATTGTTGATTTATGTTGTTGCAGCAGCCGCATATAGTACAGCAACTGGAGCGGATCGGCAGAAGCTGTCAAAGCGAGTCTTACTTTTACGAGTGGCGATAAAGCGCACGCAGGGAACCGCCGGGCGTATGTTTTCTATGCGGGGTGATGGCACCACGTGGCGTATACGCACTTTAAACCGAAATTGCCTTTTGTGTCGCGAATGCAGAACGAGGAGCAGGAGCAGGCCCGAAACGGAGCAACGGAGCAACGGAGCTTTGGGCAAATAAATGACAAAGCCATTTGTAATGAAATATTAAAGCCGGCAATAAAAAAAGAAAGGCTGAGCGGAGGGCGGTAGCCACAGCGGCAAATGGGCCGGAAAACATCAGCATAATACTTATTCATTATGCTGCTGGTCTAGGCGTAGGCGTATTCGCATTCCCGATCCCACTTCCAGTTCGTGGGCGGAGGAGCTGGGCAACCCGGAGCGTTAACACACATTTTATTGGACACACAGCACATAAACATGATGCGGCACGGGCATTAGGAGCGGAGCAGGCACATGGCCCGAGGCAGGGGAAAATCGATACACACATGACCATATATGCAGCTTGGGGTTCCGGCCAAAACCGCACAGTTGCAGACTCAGAGGCGCAGGTGGCAAATACAAATGGATTAAATCATATGTATCAGAAATCAATTATTCAAATGAAGCCGAACTCATTCGACGAATTCAATCTCCACTCTAACGAAAGCAAACAAAGTTTGTGCTCGAAGCGCAACTAATGGTTTTCAGTTGCCTATTTTGGCAAGACTTGTTTTGGCCCACATCAGCAAACATGTAGTAAAAATAACTAGACTTCTGCGATGACAGCAGCAAATCACGATTGCCCTTTACGGGCACAGAGTACGATTGTGAGCGAAAACCTTTTGAAGTTGTCACTGCTGTGGCGGTTGGTTGCCTTCACTGGCAACACACTCCCTCTCCCCTTCTCTGCATCTGGGAACCACAGCCCCCAGACTCTTGCCAAAAGCTCGCCCCTTTTTCAGCCACCCAGCCACCGAAATGTAAATTGGGCAAAACGCATGCCGAGCAAACTTTTCCCTGGATGGGAGCCGAGAGAAAAAGTCGAAAGAATATTGTTTAACTCAATTCGGCACGCGAATCAGAACCCAGCCCGATTTGTTGATAAAAAGTAAAAGTATAAAACCGAGAAGGCAGCGGCACAAGGTCGGAAGTCGAGTCTTCGTCTCCGTCTCCGCCCACCCATCGGCAATCAAATTTAAAATTCTTCATTGTGTAAATATTGATTTTGCTCGCTGCATAAAGTTTTATGCTCCGAAAAAGAGAGATCCCAGGCAAGCCGAGGAAAGCGTACTTTTCTAATTTCCACTGCGATAAGCAGAAAGTTGGCAGCGATTTCCCACTGAATTTCCACCATTGAACTGCGACTGCCACAAGTGTCTGGGGCAAGGTCGAGAGTCGACACTAATTTTCCCCTGCCAGACTCGATCTCTGTGCTGTGTCTGCCGGCTAATTCAACGCCTTCTGCCCATCGAGTCGTGCGTTCCGAGTTATATCTTTTTCCTCAACATATTATTTATGGTAATCGACATCAAATGCTGCCATTAAGCTTATTGCCATGGCAAGCGGAAGCAGCAAAAACGTTTCCACACTTTTTGCTGCCGATTTTTTTTGCTCTTCTCTTCCACTGCCTGGCCTGCTTATAGGCCTGGAACGCTTAATATATTGTACCATATATCTGCAGAAGGAAATCCAAGAAAGGTGGAAAATTAGCTTCCTAGAGTCGAAGCCGGTGATACTCTACGAGTTTCCTATAACATGCAATGTACAGCTGCCAGGAAAATATTTCAATACATTCCAAATGGAGAAGAATTTGTAAATTTAATTTAAATACGGCATACGCTCCAGAGTAAATTTATATGTTACATTTTAAGAGAATACTCACCACGAAACAAAGAAAATAAAGTTTGCAATAATGTAAATGTGTAAAAACTAGTGAGAAAGGTACAGTCGAGTGTGACCCACTGTAAGATACCCGGTACCCAAAGAATTGAGCGTGAAATTGAAAAACATACGGACATGGATAAAACAAATTGTTGACAATTGAAGACAAATGTTGCAAAAAGCATGTTGAGCAACATTCAAAAAAGTAAAATGATGCTAGGAACATGCTGAGCAACGTTCAAAAAAGACAAATTCTGTAGCTGTAGGCAGCTGCATTACGAACTAATACTGCGCCCGAAAGCACGCAACACTTTTTTTCGTTACTGCCGTTGTGGTCGCTCAGAGCATACACAGAATCTTTATTGTTCAATAACTTCCATGTTTAATATCCGATTTGACTCAAATTTTCAGAAAACGTTCGCAAATGCCTACTTATTTATTTTATCTATTTACTTTAAGCCAAAAATTACGACTATATCTTAAATACCGTTTTGTATGATTTTCGGGGCCTGTAGTGGGCGTGGCCAAATTTTAAAACAAACTTGATCTGCGTGCAACAGATTCCAATGTTGTAACCAAATTTGGTAACTCTAGCTCTTATAGTCTCTGAGATCTCTTTTCACACGGACAGACGAACATGGCTAAATCGACTCGGCTGGTGATGCTGATCAAGAATATATATACGGGGTCGGAGATGCCTCCTTCTGCCTCTTACATACATTATCGATTGGCACTAACTTATAATACCCTTGTACCCTATGGGTACCGGATTTAAAAACCTTTGCTTGATGAAAACATTAGATTAAGTTCTTTAAAAAATATCATAAACAAATACTACTACTTAGATTTGTATTAACAGTATTTTTCCAATAAAAATATAATGTTTTAAGTCGCTACTTCAGCTTGTATTAGTATATAAAGGTCTCGCTTCCGGAGTCAGGGTATATGGGCAAAATTGTACATGCATCGTGGGCGATTTCTCATATTTGGCCCGTTTGAATTTTTTAACGCGAGCGAATTTATGACAAGCACGTCCCCCGCGCCTCTCCTTTCCGCCAGCCCCTCCCCTTATTCACCCGTAATTTGTTTGTATTTGAGTTTGATTTTCGACGCAGACGTATCTGTGTGCTTGGGCGAGAGTATGTATCTGCTAGCACCTTATCAGCAGATTATTTGCATAATTTGAGAATATTTTTCCAATCCAACCGAGCCTTTCCCCGAATTCCCTGCTCGGGCTTATCTAATGAACCGATGAGCGGGAAAAGGGAAAGGTGGGAGTTGTCCCAATGGCGCGTGTTCAATAAGCCCCAAATACACGCTAATCAAATTATTTTAAAATTGCTAATGGCAAAACTCATGCGATAAAACGGCATTCATCGAAAATTCTCAGGTCACTTACGTTGCCAACTTATTTAATTACCAACTTTTTCTATGCTAATGGCTAATGGCAAGCATTCTCAAACTTTTGGGGGAGGTGAAAACTTTAAATTGCCAAAATGGGGAGGTGACACCTGGAGAAGGGATGGCTAAGCTAATTGCTTTTTATTTTATCCACAGGGCTCGCTAAAAATACAAGTAATAAGATCCGTTTTATTCTGATTAATATCTTTATGTGCCCATGCACGTATGTACATGTGCTTGGCTACAGCCGCCAGAAACTGCTTTTTAACCGCCCACGCGCACTCTGCCCCGAGCTATTAAAGATTATTAAAAGCACCTCGATCTCGGGAGTAGGAGCCCCTCTCCCAGGTGCCTTTCCCGATGCTGCTGCTCCCCGGCACGCACGCCAAACTTGCTCATCCATAAAAAATATAAAACACGAGCATTATTAGTATTCGACTTGTATGCGCTGCGGTGGGTGCTTGCATGGGAGAAGGGTGCACCTCGCAGGGCGGTCGCCCGGGGGAAATGTGCAGTCAGTCGCACCTTTGACCTTTGGCAAGGTCGTGGCCACACACTCCACCCCCTCGCCCATGCCCAATTAGGCTGCACCGAAGTTTTGCTGAGAAAGCAACGATAAACATATATCTCAATACGAGCACTGAGAGAAAATGGCAAAATTCGGTTATTCTTTTTTGAAGCAGAACCTTGTTTTGACTTTTGATAAAAAATTTAATATTTTCTTATCAGAGCTATATGATTTTCAACTCATTGTATTATTTCACAATTTAAAAGTTTATTTTTTATTAAAAATAGAATATGTCTGTTTATGATAAATTAAATAATAAATAAACCTTCTGTTGGAAAGCTCTAAGGGATGACAAAAAAAAATATTTTAAAGTTAAGTGCTATGTTGTTTGATATTTCAAATATCGATATACCAAACTTTACGAAATGTTCGATGTGAAATATTTATCAATATACGATATGGGACATTTCCTCTTGCTCCTCGATTCGAACCTCCTTCTTCTTGGCCCATGAATTCCTTAATAACACAGTAGCAACGAACCATTTTCGTTTTTAAATAAAGAATAGAGATAAGCTCATAAAAACATTTGTCACTGACATGATTTTTTTAAAAATGGCTAATAATATTCATTAGTATCAATAAAACATTTTTTGTTCAGTTTTTTTCTCTGTGCAGTGTTTCCCAACATCATCAGCAGTAGCAATATCAATCTTTCATCTTCATCTGCATTATGATAATAGAGTCGTCTCCCCGCCCTCCCTGGGAATTCGTTTATGCATTTTATTGGCTCTTGGCTAACCTGTAGCATCATCAATCATCTCGATGGCTATTCAGCCTGATCCGCTTGGCCTTTTGTCTGTGCTTATATTTATTTTGACTGCTTCGATGGGCCAGCAGTCGAAAGTGGTTCACCTGCCTGCCTGCCAGTTGGCGAATAATTCAAATCAATTATGCAAATTCCATTTATTGTTCCGTGATTTATGCGATTTATGCGATTTGCGGCTACGTGCATATTGATGACGTGCTAAATAAAACGGGATGAACTAAGACCGACCAACCATTACTGATACATGTGTGTGTTTCCGGATGGATTTGCTAAAGATATTCCCCCATTGCGCCATTTGAAAGCTGTCTCTTAGGCAGATAAGAACCCGCGAGTTAGATAAGACCCTGTCTGAATAAGGCAAATACGAATACGAACCAGTGCTCCTTCCAGGCATATATAATGAATGAAATCAACTTGAATTAAATTCTACGTTATTATGGCTTTCTGGTTTCTGGCTCTGCGGTTCTGCTTTGTTTTGTTTACACACACTGCAGCTGTTGAATCACCGCGGAACAGGCAATGTATTTGTCGGCAGCTCTGCTTTGTTTGGCTCTGGAGGTATTTAAACTTTGGCACAACTGCATTGCGTAAACAATTGCAAAACTGCACTCGGAGCAGGCATATTTTTGGGGCTGGCTGTTTACACTTAATTCCTTTCGGCCACTTGCTTAACTGGTTTATTTGGATATTGCGAATAAATGTTTACACACGCTTTACGAACGCCCGCGCGCGAATCTTTCAGCGCGGCCTACGCACTTTTTGCGGCATCGCCAACTTCAGTTGCCGAAGATACACGACTTGGCCAGCAAGAGATACAGATATGGATACGGATACGGATGCGTACTGAGGCAGACAGTGGAAGCGCGGCGAAGCGAGCCGCGGCGGAGCTGCGATCGAGTTGTGCGCCGCTGAAGTGTTCAGCACGTATTAATTTCTGTGGCAGCGCAAAAGTATCCGAAAGATACATTCCGTTTGGTCGCGCACAAGCGCATATGTGGGCAACTTTGCTGCCGCTGCCGCGTCGCTGCCCAGATTAGCGGCCCAACTTGTTTGACAGAAAAACCATACACCAACGAGAGCACAGAGCTGCTTCCCAGTCCAAGTTCCAGTCGCGGTCGCAGTCCCCCGGCATTGTTTATATTTACATTCCCCGGAACCTGGACGGGGGATGAGGATGATGACGATGACGACGATGATGACGATGATGAGACGATCGTGATGGGCCAGCGCACGGGGTCGAGTTTGATGAAAAGCGACAAATTGTTGTCACTGTCGTCTCAAGTGGCAGTAGCTCTCGCTTATCTCCGTCTGCCGCAGCCGCTTTGTTTTGAGCTAGACAAGTATCTGTGTTCATTCTAATTCCGGCATCTGGCATGGCTTTCATCGTCGATTTATCTGCACGTTAATTGCCAGCTGCACTCTCCAAAATTCTCTAATCTTGCGTTATAAGACAGAGCCAGTCATGGGGAAAGGGAAGCTGGAGATGGCGTGGATTGGTGTGCTGCGCACAGAGAGAAACACAGAGCATTACCTGAATTATTCTCTCATTAGGGTCGTCTCACTTGAGAATTTTACTATTAAACAGGCTGACAAGCTCTGAGAATAAATGCCTTATAAAAAAGTGTTGTTGAAATAATTAGATACGAGCAAGCTTTTCTACATTTATAGAAGCCAATGTCGATAGCCAAATAAATTTGTAACCAATGTTTTAGGTGTAGCTGTGCGAATTGTCGAAATGTCTTCAACTGAACCCAACAGCAGCACAACTGTAAAGGCTGACTTCAATTCTGTTGGCCAAGTGGCGATTCCATCATATGCAAATGATTCCCATCAAAAGTAGACAAGAATGGTGCAAAGTGGTTGTGTTTGGCTAATTAAATGTTCGTCGAACGGGGCCACTGGCATTCCGAATGAGGCCAGAGCAGAGTATCTTTGGCTGTGAGTATCTGTGATTTGTATTTGCTTATTGTGGCATGTGGCTCTTGACCAAAGGTCGAATGCTTCCGCTTCCAAATGCCTTGGCGGAAATTGCTCTTACAAATCAAATTCTTTGACCGGTGGTTTTGCGGCTTTTGCTCTCCATTATCTATAGTTGTTCTATATAATCCGAGAGATTTCACTGCCACATCCAATTATTTATGGCTGGAGGTCCAACAATGGAGCTGCTTTCTCCAAGCTCCGGTCGCTCAGATCAAACACTTGAGGTCCGACACCTACGAAGTGCTTGAACTTGAATATCGATGCCATTCGGGCCGCCTTGGGTGGCCCCCAAACTGGTCTTGAGGAAGCCCCCTACACCTGCCCCTAATGATGGCTAATTATATGTGGGTTAAGTTTCAGTTTCCGAAGCATTTTCATTAGTTTGATGGCTTTTCTGGCTGGGCGGCTATGGCTACGGCTATAGCTATGGCTATGTGTAATTATATAATCATTTTAATTGGATCCGGCAATGTTTGGGGCCGCGCCGTCGACACGTAACAAAGATTAATCGGGCTCATGTCGGCGGGACAGGAGACAAGAACTGAGACGAGCTAGACGAGCTCAAGAATGAGCCCTCGCCCTCTTGTAGCTACTTTGTTACGTGCACGCTGAGCAAGGTCAAGGAGGAGGCGGAATGCAGATTCCATTGCAAGACTTTATTCAATTATAACGGCGCTCTGCAGATGCCACGCCCACACTTGGCTCACCCTTGACTTCGCCCCGAGGAGCTTTTTTTGCTGCAGGTCTCCGAAGACATTTATAAATTAGTTGCAATTTGTATCTGCTTCAGCTGCTTTGACTGCCTTTGCCACTTATGGCAGAGCTGCCTGCTCGTATTTCATTAGAGCCAAATTGGCTTCATCACGTGATCGTGCCAGAGGAGCGGTGAGGCCAAGGGGGAAATCCGGACAACTGGAAACGGAACTCACACCAAATGGCAGCACCGCGGCACCGCGTAGCCTCACATTCTCACATAAATATCTTCTGTATTTCTATGCACCCCTCCAGCATCACCTCGAATTAATTGCGCGGCTATTGATAGGCCTCTTCTTTGTTTTTAAGGGACCGGCACTCGTATTCGGCATTCAGCAGTTATATTTATCTGGCATCCATCTCTGGAAATTGGGCTTCGCGTGTCGCACGCCACGCTCCATCACGAAAATCCATAACCCTCGCCTGCACAGCGAAGTGTCAAAAACAGTTCCATAGACCCAAAACATTGTGGATTCGTTTGAATAATTTATTACGCTATAATTGCTGACGGTTGCCCGCCGGCAAATCCATTTCGTGTTTTCCCAAAAGCCAATCAGCTGGAAAAATGATGCGAAAACAAGATCTTCCAGCGCATATGAAAGCGGCGCTATAAATTGGGTCATGGAAAATGCCAACAGGAACCCGTCGCCTTGATGCGTCGTATAAAGGAATCAGTTTGGGCCCTAAACTTTAGGGACATAAACGAGCGAGGTGTCCTTACTTTCAAGGTCACTTTGAAGTTTCAGCTTAGTAGCACAAACAGGAAAGAAATGAAAGCTTTTTCTCAATAATAGAAAGTTAAATATTATTTTCATGCTGTGAATTTCGTGAGTTCCTGCATTTCATGGAATCATAACAGTTTTTGCTTAAGCAAACCTCGACGCACTTTCAATACAATCGTTTTTTTTTAACTTTTCGAAGTTTTAAGACTTGGAAAATGTGTTAATATTAAATGTGTTAATACCCGGTACCCACAGTATATAGCTTCGATCAAAAAAAAAAGAATATCGCATTTCTACATTGAATTTTTTCTTCTTGACAAATTATTTAACGAAACAAATTTTAGTCGACTCTCAGTTTTTGAACTATCGAGCTGAAATTTTCAGCATAGTCTTATTTATCTAGCATATATATGTCGGAATGGCCGAAATCGGACCACTATATCCTAACGCTGCCATAGAAATGATGGCGAAATAAATGTAAAATAAATTTTAGCTTCTCTGTTTTTAAACGTACTTCTTTAAATTTCGAGATATAGCGGTTTTAGTATTACGGTTTTAATTTGATTAAGATCGGCCAACTATATCAAATAGCTGTCATAGAAGAATCGGTCGATTTATATGAAAATGTAAAATGCTACATGTCAGATGCCAAATTTACAACATTCGATATATTTTCAACATTACTAAATTGTATACAAACTTCGGCTTACCGAAATTAGCTTTCTTTCTTGTTTTATTATTCATTTGACGTTAATGGCCGAAATCAAGGATGGAAAATATTGTAAGAAAGCCTACGAAAAGTAATTAAGTTGGAAAAATCGGATGTGTAAAAATTAAAAAGATAAATAACGCCTTGAATACTAAATGCAAAGTCGGTGGCAAGATTTACAAAACTTGTTATCAGATTAAGCGAAATCGACTTGAAGTATATTGTCGTTTTTGGAAAAAACACATAATATAAATTTTGGTAGTAAAATGGCCAAATAATGCTATTTCGTTCAGTCTTGTTAAAGCAGTTTCCGAAAACTAATCAAAGTGCTGGATATCGCTATGAAGTACTATCTTGGAATACATTGAAACATGTGAAGATACAAATTTGTTCAATCAAATGAAAGCTAAGTTGTCAACCACTCTGGACCAAGTTAAACATCTTGCAATTACGACCGATCTATGGACATCACGAGCATTCATTTTTAACAGTCACATGTCATTTTATCGATGTAGACTACAATTCGCAATCACACCGATAAAAAACACTCCTAAATTGGTCGGAGGTAACGATTGAGATTGTAAATAATAATTGAGTTATCCTAACAGATATTTGCTATTGTCGAAAAATAATAAATAGAGCACTTTGTTTTGGATTGATGGAACATTAACTCCAACGTTAACGCGATTGTGACCGACAACGATAAGAATATGTGTCAGAATATTTATAAATACTCATAAAAGTAAAGATTCGCAATTACCCTTTAATATATACCCACAAAAATACGATGATAATTAACATTTTAGTTTTCGGGCCTGGTAAGTTAAATCATTTTTATCTTCGTTCGTTCACATCACCCGGCATCAGTCCAAGAAGTATATAAATCGCTCGGCTATGAGCGTGAATTTCGGCTTAAAGTAAATAACTATAGAATGAATACTAAGTAAAATCGAATTATAAACATGCGAGTTAATAAACAATAAAGTTTCTGTAAACGCTGAGCTTCTTTGTGTTCTTTGGGTTTCAACGGCTTTTCTCAACAATGCTCAACAAGATGTTCGTAGCAACATTTGTCATTATGTGTCAACATTTTTTTTTGTCTTGTTTGTCCTGTTTAAGTTTTTTAAACATTTAAATATAATTTCACCCGAATCATGAAATGAATGTATGAATTTGGCTTTGCAGAAACACAGTATATATTACCTTAGCAAGCGTGTCATAATTTAATGGTAATCAAAACCTCAGAAATTAGCACTAGGATATTTAACAGAAAAGATCAAGGCCTTAGAAAGCCTTAAGAAAAACATAGTATATGGAAAACCCTGGTCAGGAAAAGCGCTAATTCGCATATTTAATGACAGAGCTTTCGACAAATTATATGTAAGTAAAAATACGAGGAGCAAGGAGACGTCTGAGGAAGCGGTTTCATAATTAAATCAGGCGGGTTGCACAACATTTCGCCCACATTGCCACCACTTGCCACCAAAACCAACACTGGCACTGCAATTTGCATAGCCACTCGCCAGGCCACAGTCGCCGTATTAGCAAGTTGAGGTCATGCATGCTGCCACTGTCATGCCCCACTTAACCGTAAATACTAGAATTTCCATTGCTGCCACTCGTGCACGGATAGGACTGCGAGGGACCTCAGACCGTTCGTTTCGGGCCGTTTCAATTAGCAGGAACCTCTCGGAACAGGCCATTTCGAACTCGTACTCATGCTCGTACATGGCTATGTTTGTAAAATGTACAACGTACCCGGTCAGATACTCGTACAGCGAGAACATTGGGCTGGAAAAAAACTGCTGGCCAATATCCTGGCGGAAATTAATGTTGCTGTGGCAAGCACAATGCCGGCAGGAGGGCGAAAAGCGGGACAGAAAAAATGGAATGCCACAAACCGATACGACTCGTCGGGGGAGGCGGGATTCTCCGTTGTCAGCAGTTCCTTTTTCCGCTGCTCGCTTCGACGAACAAAGAGGAGGCTTAGACCGCAGCCCCGCCCGAAATCCCCGGAATATTGAGCATGCACGGAGCGCCGGATATGCAGCACGGTGCGGCACGGGGCCGGATAATCGCTATCAATTATATTGCTCTGCCCGGGCATTGTTTCGCACTTGGCGACCCTGACACTGCGCCATCACTTGGCTGCTGCAAACACGGACTCACCTTGCCATCGGCGTCGGCGTGGGCGTGATACCGGACCTCCAGCGTGCCGCCGAGCACTGCATACCAGAAGCGGCCCTGCTCGCCGGCGCGAAACACTGCGCGGGGGAGACAAGGGAACTCGTTAATTCCTCGGATGCATATTAAGTTCGGACCGTAGCCAACACTTACGTGTGACGCCCTTCTCCAGGTCCTCGTAGAATCCACACATGGCCAACTGTTGGAGCGCGGATCCCGGAAGGCGACACAGCGGCTCCACGCGACGCAAGCGGCATGAGATAAGCTCCACGTCACGCAGGTTTCGGTCGCAAGGACTGGAATTAAGATTTTGGGAAGCGATAAGGGGTTTATATTATTCAACCTATTATAATATTTCTTTACTTTTAAATTTAGTAAGCCTAAATAGGTTTTAAGATACATAATATTCGTATATTGCAAGATTTGTTTAGGATATTTGTTATTATTTGTGTCTCCTATAGTTCCTAAGATGCTACAGACATTTCCACGGACTTGAGCATAATAAAACCAGGCAGTTGGGAAAATGTTCTATGGCTTAATCAAATATTATATTATTCTATTATAAATATATTATTTTTTGCATAACATGTTCTGTTTAATACAAAATATTTTAGATTGCTCAAGCTATTTTATTTATTATTTTCTTTAAATTTTAACTATTATACATAAACTAGGTTTACAATTAATAACTAATTAGAAGTATAGGGTGCTAGCTAGATTGGCCATCGACTCGACAATTGATAAGAAAACCTTTTAATTATATTTATGGTTGCTGATGTTTGAGAAATAATGAGCTTACAATTAAAGAGGGTGCTTAATTTCATCTTAAAACTTTCCGGAAATGAGCTTGACTATAAAAAAACAACACAATTCCTTTGGCCATTGACTCTGCTTAAAAAAACATTTAATGTCGGGTTCATTCTGTCGAACAATAGGCCACAATAAAGCAACGTGGACCTCAAATAAGAGTCGTAACGAGTGTTTTTCATTTATAATTTACAGACTCTATGCAAAGCACTGCACACGGACTTACTATATTTTTATTGTCGGACAAGGCCAGTTTGGAAAACGAAAAAAGACGGAAGGGATGGGAGAGAAAGGGAAGGAATTCGAGCAACAATAAACTCAAATTAAAAATTCCAGTGTCATTTGTGCATGGTTTGTGCGCGCATTGAATATGCAAATTCTATTTTTTCCGTCTACGCCTCTGTGTGAGTCAATTGAAAAATGAATAAATAAATATAAGAGTGTCCGGAGAAGAATCCAGCAGGAAGCGGAAGACCACCCGCAATAATAAGAAGAAAAGAGAACAAGGAACCGTGAAAGCCAAGCAGCCACTAATTGAAGTATGGAAAGCTTTCAAGCAATCATACCTATTGCATACCCTATAATCTTGAACCGGCAGAAAACTAAACCTACTAAAACTAGTATTAGGTGCTGAAGGTTGCCCTCACTTTAATATAAATAAAATATCCTAGAGTATTCCAAGTAAAAAGCATCATAATGAAAATACTTGTTTGCCTCTATCGATAACTGAAAGAAAGAACTAGCTCATTTTATATTATTTTTTATTGTTTGATTAAACTATCCGAAACCCCTTGAAACCAAAACTTTGAAATGCGTTTGCCTTACGCCAACATTTTGGGTCCTCCAGGCTTCTCCTGGACTGTGGTGGGTCATAAATGGTGGCTATGATGGTGGGCAGTTTGTGTGCTTAACAGACTTAACTCTCCATTAAAAAAATAACAA
Organism: Drosophila asahinai; assembly: GCA_008042795.1. NCBI lineage: Eukaryota > Metazoa > Arthropoda > Insecta > Diptera > Drosophilidae > Drosophila > Drosophila asahinai. The sequence continues at coordinate 16,700 of VNJZ01013728.1, forward strand.
AATTATCCATTCCGCTGCCATGTCGAACTAAAGTTTAGACAAATAAAGCGAAGACGAAGTCTCGCCAACAATGAAGCCGTCGGAGCCGCCCACGCTGACGACTCCTCGCTGGGCTTCCGTCTAATTAAAAATTCCACAAAACGCTGGGAGAAAGAGTCGCTGCGTGGGCCGAGGGATATGGAGAAGAGGTGAACTGGTGAGCGCTCCAGCTTGCAGACAAAGGCTGCTTGCAAATCAGAAATAAAACACAAGTTGGCCTTCGCCAGGGCATCATCTGCATTGAGGGCTACTTTCGCAGCGAGCCGTCTACTTTTTGGCGCAGCCGTTGAACAACTTTCAGCTGACTGCTGGCTGCTGGCTCCTGGCTCCTGGCTCCTGGCTGGCAGAGGTAAGCGGCTGTCTTGCCGAGCTCATACATAATTCATTCGCCAGTGGAAGCGGCAATTTCGGGAAACCGAGGAACGCCAGCCGGGGGTTGGAGCTCCGTCCTGCCGCCTGCCGCCTGCCGACTCTTTCTGGGTTTGTCGTTAACCAAACAGTCAGGGCCTAAGTGCTTTCGGGGCATGGGGGCGGCGCCGGAGAACCGGAAGCGCGTCGAGGCGCATCCTAGGTTCCCGGCCAGCCCAGGGCTCGTTGTTTATTATAATGGTTTTTGCGGTTTTTAGGCACACGCCCAAAAGTTTAGTTTTCGAATTTTGTAATTGCCGAGGCGGCTTTAAGATGCAGCACGCAATCGCTCGCTCGCGTTAAAGCTATCACTGTGCTATCGCACACGTGGCGTATGAAAAATGCGCGCTGGCACTTGTGAGTAAGACGACTTCTTGCCGGGAGGCCATCAATATCAATTGCTGTCTGGCTTTGCCACTTTGCGCCTTACGTACTGCGATTACCTTGCCTTTGCCAAGGACTCGGGACTCGGAGGATTCGCCGACGCTCTTCGTTCTCATGCACCCCTCGCTCGACTCTCGACGCGACCTTCTCTTGCAGGTGTCCTTAAGCCCAGATCGCTCTTTATAAGCCGAATTACCAGCCAGCGGTTCCCGCGGCGTGACTTTCCCTTTCTGGGGCGGGATTTCGCCATTAATTCTTGCCAAATTAAATCATTTATTTTGTTAGGTTAACCTGAACGCAAGGCCATTTGTATTAAATGCAAAGTGACTTGCCACTTGGCAGAGGGCGCTCGTGGGGGAGGAGCTCTGACTATTATTTTAGTTTTCGCTGCAGCCTGCAGCTTGGCACTTGGCTCTCCGTTTGAGCGGGGCAAACAAAAGGCAGCAATTGCAAATATTTGCCCCAGGCACAAGGCAAACTGTTTGCTCTAAGCCTTTGCCACTTGACCTTTCTTTTTTGGCCCTGCTGACTGCGCGCAGCAGTCATACGAGTGACCCGTCCACCCGCTCCGCAACTCTGCGACCTCTGACCCGCGTGGGAGAAACGTTTAAGCGTTGACAGAGCATGAAATTTGAAGAGATTGCCCTGTGATTGATGGTGTGGAGCACACCAGCAATGAAATATAAGGCCACTCCACAATAATAGTCAGAGCCGCAGAACTGAGCATTCGATATGTGCCATTCGACGAGGCTAATGGTGGCACACGCCAATGGTTCTGCAGCAAATACAGCAAATTGCATTAAATACTTTTCAGTCCATAGAAAAATAGATGTGTGTGTGTTATTGACGTCAATTTACGCTTGACCAAATCTATTTGAACGCAGAGAAAAATTGAAATTGAATGTCAGCTGACCATCCTTCACTGGATGTCCCATTTGTCTTTTGACCTTCCTCTAATCTTAACAGATTATTACAACTTTTTAAGACAATAAATTGAAGCTTTGATGTCTTCATTAGGTATTTTTGTGCTAGGTTTTCCGATTCTTTTCCATCTGCCAAGGACTTTTAAAACTGGTCTTCATTGTGAAAATAGTCTCACTCGAAATAGCTTTGACATTGTTCCGGAGAATACTAAATACTGCTCAAAACACTTCATTTTTCGTAACTTTATTAACAGAAGAAAAAGAAATATATATATATTGTTAGCATTTGTTAAATAACTGATATTAGACTACGGTCAGTCTGCGGCTAAAATATAAAGACAATCATCAAATAAAAACTCATATAACATATACGGAGGTGCCCCAGAAACCCGTGGCAAAATTCAGATGAATTCAAAACTAATTCGATTAAACTTTTGTACCATGCCCCTCAACTCCCAGCGATTTTAGTTTCTTCAGCGTTATCACCAAACTAATAAGCGTGTTTGTCAACTTGAGGTCTAGTCTGGTTCCACTTCACAAACTGAATTGAGCTTTCACTATATGCCAGAACACCCACATATCGTTCTATGTAGAGGGTTATTCGGACAGACTGTTTCGATTTCCTTCACACAAATCACCTTAAGCGAACTTTACTACGGATCGGACGTCAATATTAGCGCCTATTTAGTGAGTGAGTCCCAGAATCCAGACTTGCGAATTTATTAGGGCGCTCCCGCAACAACTTTGGCTGTGCTTATGTCAGAGGGTTGAACTTGATTTTCTACTCATCTTGTGTGTTTTTTATCTGGACTTTTTCCATTAGAATTCTTCATCGGGTATTACCATTGTTTTTGCCAAACTTTTCAGACCAAAAAGGATACAGCATGCAGCAAAGACTTCTCAGATATGCATTTGATCAATTTTCGTAATCAAACTTGCTTTCTCTAATTTTCTGCATAATGTTCTGCCAAATTTTTATCATTTCGTTATAAAGGACAATTTTGCTGCATCCTGGCTATTAATGTATTATCCCTTAGAAAATGTAGAAATACATAAATACATATTAAAATAAGAATACATACACAATTTACTTAAATTTTAATCGCGCTACTTTTTTCTTGCTCAGTTTTGGATTTTCTTGGTTTATTTTCAGCTGATGGGTTGTCATATGTACAACAGCAAGCAAATGTTTTCACAAATTGCACAACAAAGTACAATAATTCTGCAGTAAAACTTATTTTGACTCGAAGGAGTTATTTTTTGATGCCTTATTCAAAAAACACAGAAGTGTTTCCATACATTTCTAGCATTACTTCTAATTCTTACTACATTAGGTGGCAACAGTGGATCTAACTCCGAAAATCAGAATCGGACAGGGTGGCAGGATTCACCCATATTGATTTGGACGTGAAATCATCCGGCAGAAATTTAATGGGTGATTTGACACGCAATTACTAAATCGCTTATTTTAATAAGCTAACACCTTTAATGTTAAACATTTTGTAGTGAAATTGAAGCGAAAGTGATTTCTGTAGCACTTCTAATAATAGCTGGGAGAAAGACTCCCCAAAATATAAACAAAATGTCCTTCATAATATGAAGCCCTTAAACGTATGCCTTAATTGTAGTATTTGCGATTGGTAATTGTGTTTTGTGATATTCAAGTTTTTTTTTCTGTGAACCATCGAGACTTTCTAGTCGAATCCTGATGATATAATTACATTGGCGATGTCAATGGCGGCTCAGTGAGTCACAGGGAATGGGTATTGCGATTTAATAAAGCGAATAATTCGTGGCAAGCCGTGTCCACAAAATGGATTTGCCTTTTGCCAGCCAGCAGTGATGGAGGGAGATTGAGTGGGGCGCAGATGTTGCCTCTTGACAAATGAATGTCGAGCATGACGGTAACATTTTAAAATGTTTCGCTTTTCGTTTGTTCTTGTTTTGTTTGTACTCCACGTCGAGCTTTTTATTCCACGTGCATGTGTGTGTACGTGTCTCCTTGGGAAAACAAGAAGCACTCGACTTGAAAATGTGTCTGAAAATTTAAGGAATTGTGCAACATTCGGGAACTGTATTCAGTTGGATTCGTCGAAACTTTATGTTTGACTTAGAAACTTGCGATTTCAATTACGGAAAAGTTTTTAGTTCAACGGAAGCTCAGCCTGGCTCTAATTATGCTATTCAATTAAATTTCTCTCATCTTTACGAATACGGGAGTTTAAATGTTCACCGAAAGAATTTAAAGTAGGAGGAAAAATCCGTATTACTCACCGTTTGTCCATTGCAGTTATCCATTCCATTGCCATTGTTGGGGATTTTGCTCAAACTCCCTTGTTACGATTGTATAGAGTCGGTTTGCAATTAATTTAAATTATTTAACGCACGATTAACATTCCATAGGTAGTGAATAAAAATCAGCTTTCAGCGGAAGGGCTTAAATCGAAGTGGGAGGCTGGTCCAAAGTTGTGCAAATTATTGCCGCATTGCCGGCCAGAAAAGCGAAACCAAAACACCGGAAAAATTGCGTCCTTCTGCAGTCAGTTGGAGTTCACCTCAATTCGCGTAGTTGCCGTCAATTTGCGATTCCCTTTGAAAATAGTTGTCAGATGTTTTCAGCCCAGAATTTTACTCTAAATCCGCTTTTGGCAGCGACCGAGTGAGTTTAAACCGAAGGGTAAACGAAAGTAACTTGTTGATTAAGCGAAAGTTGCGGAATAGGTTTTAGGTCGTTGCTGGGAGTCCCGTGCAGCTGCAAAGTAAATTGGGCAAATGTGAATCAGAATTTGCTTTGGCTTAAATTCGTTTCAAAGCAAGTGTAAGCTAGCCCTGGGCTTGGTGGGAATTCTAACATAATTTATTTGGAATGCCAACAGCAGATGTAAAAGTTTTTCCTCTATTTCTTGTCCATTCTTTCGGCTACAAACTAATGTGGATTGTTATTGTTCGACTTGCCAAAAAGGGTTCTTCTCCGTCCCTCTCGCCCGTTGTGCTCATGTGTGAGTTGCCAACTGCTGACAGCTGCCCAGAAGGCCCTAAATGCAAGTGTGTGCGAGGGTTTGCGGCTATCTGTGTCCCCCAACAAAAGCAAATATTATGAATAAGCTTTGATGCGAGCTCCGAGGCCGTGGAGCGGCGGGTAGCGGGAGGGCCAGCAAGCCGACGGGGAACTAATCTAACAATAGTTTTTCTAGATAACAATACAATCCTCCTCACGCACCCACACTGCGTATACTTAGTGCGCTGCCAATAGGCAAAACGATATCACTCGAGTCGAGATCGCGATCTGCCTCGGGCTGAGTGTTGTTTACACACTCGCTGCATTATCTTTATCAAAAAGTGTATAATGGCTGCGCATTTTATTTCTGCGTCAATGGGAAAAACATAATTTATACCGCACCACCACAGGTGCAGGGCAGTGCAGGGTCGTTCGGCGACAAAGTGCGGCTGCATGAAGAATAATTACACAAGTTGATGGCTGGCTTGATGGGAGGACACTGCGACGGCGAGAGCTATCAGCTTGCATATGAATAATTAAGTATACGCCACCTTGGCCGGCAGAGGCGCCCCGGCGTATGCCACACTTTCTGACGTGTCGCTCGCTAGCTGGTGCTGGTGAGCGCTGCACGTAAATGGCGACAGGGCCCGCTGGGCGATTAGATGGATATTGTCGATATTCTGCGTGGGCCGATGCGATAAGAGCCCCCTTATCGGACGTGTTCCGCAAATGGCGGCTCTCGGTTTCCGGCAAAGAGTTGCGGGGCTCCGCCAGCCTGCGAAATGCAATTAGTGTCCGGTTTGGAGTTTGCAAGTTCTGAATCGCTCAGGAAACAGACGTTTCGAGTAATTTCCACTTTACGGGTTTCAAACTTGGTTTTTAATTAGACCACCGTCAGACAGAAAGCACAACTTCGAGCCACAACAAATGTGACTCAACTTGCCACGGCAGCCGTTGCTGATGAGGGACGTGGCCCAGCCGTTTAGCTTGGTCATCGTGCGAGCAATTAGAGGAGTAAAACACTTACGCATCCTCTCTGTGAAGAAAAGGATTGGCGGAGAACGTAAAATCGGCGGAGTTCAAACCAAACAAAATGGGATCTTTCTATTCCGGATAGGTCCTAGATTCCACCACAAACAAATCACAAAACGCGAGTGTGAAACAAAGGTTAGACCAGCGCGAGACACTGAAGTACGACAGGAAGTGAAACCAAGGCGACCCGAACCGAGATATTGAAAATAAATGATTTCCGAAATCGTCTTCAGGCACTGTGTATATACAGTTTCTGAGTTAACATCTCAGTCCCGATCTCCCGCTGAAGCGCTCGCACGTCCGGTTCGATGGGTAGTCGCGTCGCAACTGTTTGGCCAATTTCCGAGTTCCGAGCGAAGAGCGTAGAGTGACGAGCGACGTACCGCGAGCACGGTGCTCTTCACCACGCTCCTGTCCTGCGCCTAACAGGTGAGCTTCCGGAAAGCGGCGGGGTGCGTGGTGGGTTTTCCCAGCTCCTCTCGGCTCTGTTGTGAAAATTGTTGGGAATTACTCATTGCGTTGACTGCAGTGTTGACGGCTGCGGTGCGGTATTTTTGGCCTTGTTCTCGTTCCCGCCTGCTCCACCTCCCAGCTCATGTATTTTGGCGCGTTTTTTAGCAACAAGTTTGGCAGTCCTCCGCACAGTGGTAGCAGAGGTGCAGCAGTTTGAGTAACCAACTGGAATGTGATCACTTAAAAAATACAAATTTATGCAGATTTGTAGAGCTTCTAAATGTATATGAGTTTGCTAAAAATACTATTTTCTATTTTTATATAAATACAAATTTTTGCAAGGTGAATTGGGTATGGAAATGGGAACATTTATAGGACTCGTTAATAGAAAAATCTGTTATGTAGATATTTTCTTTCTAGGATTATGACAAATTTAAGCAATATTAAATGTATGTTGCGTTTCAAAAAAAGGAATTTAATGTGACGGCTAAGTATAATAATCCCTATAAGGGGGAAGAAGTATAATTCTGCTGAGCGAGAAGGAGTTAATACTTTACAGAAATTTTTTTCTGTACGGTGAAAACTTTAAACAAAATTTTCGTAATTTAAAAGATTTAATTTAATTTAATAGATTGTAAAGTTTCTGCAAACTTTTTACCTTTCTTCTCGAGCACGGACCGATCGTAATTTAATGTGACTTATTTAAAGTAAAATAACATGGCCACTAAACATGTTGCCGATGTTTATGTTGCGCTCTCACCGCTTTTCTCCGATGGGAGTTTGGCAACAAACTGTTGAGCATAATTTGGTGAGTCGCCGCAGTGGCTCAGCACTTCAACAGGCAAGTGGCAGTCCGACCGGCGGTCCGCCCCACCACCCACCGCCCCCATGGAGCGCGCTTCATCGCACACTTGCCTGAAATTGCACATGAAATGGAATCGCAATGCGAAACAATCAACGTGTCAATTAAATAATGCACACCGCCAACGAAGACGCCGCGGCCAACAACACCTACAAATGGGCATTTGGACAAGTGGACAACGGACAACGGACAACGCACATTCTGACATTTGGACATTCGGACAGGTGGACACTCGCTGATGGTTGTCACTACTAGCGGATGAATGAAGCAATTCACTCGTGTGAACACCGCGCTGAAAAGGTGCAAAAATGCAAAGCTTCCTTTTGTCTTCCGTCCGTGCTTCGCACTTTTCCCGGGGCCTCCGCTGGATGCCGTTGTTGTGGTCGCTGCCACAATATTTACGGCACTCTCGAGTGCCTTTATTTCCGCATGAATCATTCCCAGTTTCAGTTCCAGCTCCGACGCCTGCCCACGGCGCGTATAAATTTTTAGCTTCTCCTTTTGCAGTTGCTGCACTGAAAGAATAACTTTCCATCAAAAATCTTTTCTGTGTTTACCCATATTCAATAAACAGGAATGTGATTTCATATCCAAACCGATAACTGCTGACAAGCACAGTGCTGAAGAAAACTTTATTTCAATTATTTAAATTATTTAACAAATTTCAATTTTGGCTTTTGCCACTACGACAGATATTTTTTTTGGCGGACCAATTTTTCAATAATTTTTGTCTGTGATACGTTTGCTTCTTCACACGGACACCAGTGCCCGTAGCATTTTTTATGGGCTCCCCCATGTCGACAGGACCATCATAGACATTTTTTCGGGCCGTCCGTTCGGCAATGAAATTCCTGGAATTTTACGGCTGCTTTGCCTGTTGAATTTGTCATCGCAGGCTGACGGCAGGCGTATTCCATCAGCTGCCAGACACGACGCCCGTCGGTAATTATGATAAATGCGTTCTTAATACACTCCGCTGGCGGGCCCACATGGCGTTAAAGACTTTAGCACGGTCGGGCTTCCTTTGGCGAGCTTAATGCATTTTCAGTCCATTGTCAGTGCATTGTGGCACCTGTACTAATGGCGCTTCCTGTCTCCTTGTCTTGGCCATTAGCAGCAAATGCTGTTGCACCCCGATCGACTCGACAACGTTGTTTTCGAAGTCGGCTCCCATCCTTCCTCAGTTAGCCAGCCAGTGAGTCAGCCAGCCGGCCTGGCCGAGGCTCTTGGTACGTGTTTATGGCCTGATTGCACTTGCCCCCACCTGCTGATGTCATTAGTTGGGCCATGTGTGCGGAGTGGCAAGTCGTTACACTGCTCTTTAGTTGCATTAATGCTTATTCAATCAGCGTTTAACGTAAATTGCCTATTAATGCTGCCCCGAGCTCCTCATCCCGCTCCCCATGCCCCATGCAAACGCGTGTGTATTACGGGCCAGGTAATTTGATTAGCTGATAAATGAGGTAACACAAGCGTTTATGCCAGTAAACCAGGGCCCCGACGCTATTCCAGCCATGTTATGCCTAGATAATACGGTGTTCGCACATGTGGATCGAACTACGTGTAGCATACATTTTTGGGGCAACTTAAGTTGCCTTTTGTGATCTGTCACTGCGCCTGTCCGTTGAGATTTCTGGGTATCCGTATTCAATGAATGTTTCCATATAACACGGCAAGCGATTAAATGCAATTTGAGTCAGAAGAGGGACTTGCATTTACGACTTGGATATACTTCCACTGACATTTATGGGTCTTCTTTTCAGCTGTAACAGTTCAGACAAAGCCAATACATATATAAACTAAACTTCGGCTACCGAAGTTTGCTTCCTTTCTTGTTTCAAATAAAATTAAAATTAACAAATATTTATTTGTTCACTGTATGCATATTTATAAACTAAGATATAACAAATATATTTCAACTGTAATCAACGCAAAGTTCACATCAATTCAACTATTACGCATTAAGTAAACAAGTAAAATAAATAAATTAACTCATTCAACGAAAATTGAAAATGGTTAGATAAAAAGATTACAAAAAGGCTGATTTGGGATTTTGTGATGATTTGAACCTCTTCCGATCTTGCATAAGCAGAGTACTCCGCCCACACAGACCAATAGGCTACATCCATAGCTGTAGCTCCTGCGGCGACTGCCATAGCGAACACACGTTTATATGCTTTCTGGCTATAAAACTACCCTTAAAAATCGTTTTTTTTTTCTTGGTTTATTTTTATTTTTACGTAAATGTATTAAATCTACACTTGTTTCAAAAAGTAGCTTCGGTAAATATCACGTTTATTTTTAATTGGCAAAAAATATGCCCTCGCGAACACACCAAAAACAAAAAATTGCGCTTTAAAAAGCGATAATTTACCTTTAATTTAAGACATAAGGCTAAAAGGTTAACAACGTAGTTTTTTCGACAAATGAAAAGGTAATCTCGCGAACATACATCGCGAACACAAACTTTTTCCGTCATGTTTTTTACCTAACGTTTTCGTATGAAGAACTTCATATTTTCTTCAAAAACAAATAATAATGTACTTAATAGAAATCAAAGAGAAGATTTGGAAGAAAAAAACAAACATTTCGAATGTTTTGGATGCGAAAAATTAAATATAACAATAATGAACATTTTAGTTTTCGGGCCTGGTAGAAAAAACAATCAAAATAGAGAGCTGTAAAAGCGTGTAAGAAGTGTACACCATGATGGCGTTGAATTCTTCTTATTATTATTTAACGCATCTCACAGTCGATCTTACTCGACTGCAGCTTTTTTACTTATTCTACAATAGAGTTGGTACAAACCCATCGCAGATCAGCAAGTGTACATGAATATTTTGTAGATAATAATGCTAGCGTTTACAGAATATGAAATCCCACCTGCATGGATCTTTCAACAGGACATTAGCTCAAAAAAAAATCTGGATAATTGACCCTAATTGAATCCAAAATCTGTGATTTGACTTCAATTAGACAGTTACCGCTTCCAAATCAACTAAAATAAGACAAAAATTTAAAAATAGCTTGTGCTGGCGGTGCTAGTATTTTTTCGCAGCTGTAGATAAACTGTTTCATTAAAATACTAAAATATCTTTGCTAGTTTAGCAGCAGTTCCGATTAAAATTTTTTTTAATGTTACACGAAATTGGCATCGATCCACTTTAGCTAATCTTCTAGTTTCCCCCGATGATACAAGTCGTACAATTAGTGTTCCCGCCGAAGCATCCTTTATTTGCTATCTAAATTCTCTGTCAATATCCGCCATCCGCCATCCGCCGTCCTCCAAATCCCTGACAAATCAAAAGTTAATAGACGCAATGGTGTCTCTGTCATTTGCATTCAACCAAAAACTTGATTATCCGCGCGATTTACGGAGCGCAATTGCGGAAGGTGAAGGGGATGGGCCAACTGTGCTGTGTGCTTAATGAGCTCAGCGAAATGTGTGCTTAAAATTAACTTTTAGCCAGCTACACAGACTGCGTCTGTCGCGCTGCAGATTGTCCTGTTGCCGTTGGAGTTGCTTTGGTCGCTTTGGCAGCTGTTGCTCAGCCAGACATCCTCGTAGCTCTGGCTCATGGCTCGTACTCGTAATTACGCATACATTTCGGCAGGCAACAGAAGGGTTTCTCGGCTGGCCGAGGCTGCTTTAATAATTGAGTCTCTTGAAAATCAAGACATCGTGTCGGGCAACAAAACTCCCAAAGAAAACAAGTGGAAGGGGTGGGGCTGGCGAAGGACACTGAGCTGGACGAGAACATCGCCAGGGTTCCGACTGGGTCCCGGGCCACGGCCAAGGGGCTATGTTGTCATCTGCAGGCCAACATCCTGCGAATGCAGCCCCGCAGAGAAAATTTCGTGCGACTAAAAAACTAATTTCCCGCTTTGTTGAGCATAATTTTATGCAATTGTTTTCAGATTGAATTGCCAAGTGGAAAGTGTCCTCGCAGTCGGACCCGTATGATACGTGCCACTTGGCCGGGAGGATTTGCATTTGTGCCAGCTTGTCGACTGCGTCTCCGGGTAGCGGAAGCAATTGAATGTCAACAACGCATCCGCAGTGCACAATCAATCGATTTTGCGGCTTTCACTGCGCTTTTATGCGATTCTTGGTACAATTAAAATTCTCATTATTCGCTGTCAGACGGCGCCACGTGGCGGATGCTTGACGTCCAATAAGGACTTTAATCGCCCGATAATTCGATTAATTAATGGCCAGGCGTCGGTCTGGCAGCGGACTTCCATTAATAGGGGAAAAGCCCATCTGTTTCGCACACCTAGGTGGTACTCGCCACCTTGAGGTGACAAGTTCAATGGCGTTCGCTTCCGAGCCCTGATGGGTTCTTCGACTGGGTGCTAACCGAATCGCATCACACAGAGCCGGGTGCATTGAACGGGGGAACCGTTTGCCATATTCGTCGGCTGCTAACATTGGGCAGACTGGAAAAAACGGAATTGGAAAACCGAAACCAATTTACATTTTGTTTACCTTTTTGTTTGCTCAACTCCGTGACTACAGAGTCTGCTTTCGACAGCGATGAGAAGCATTTAGGTAGTACCTAGGACCCAGATAGTTTTTAATATGCTTTTCAGTGAGTCTTGAAAATCTGGATTTTGTAATACTCTTCAACAGAAAAATATATAAATGCCTCACCCAACATTCGGTTGTGAAATGAACTGCCTAAACGCATTAAAACCATCAAAAGCACAACGCAATTTAGGGACAATTTATTTACCTTTTTAAAACTTAAATTACCAATTAAAATAATCAAATTAATAAAATTTAAAATAAAAATATAAGTACTCTTAATGTTAAATATAAGCATATACATCTATTTGGAAACTGTAAAATGCCATAAGGCTGATATGTTAAGACAAGGATCTAAAATTTTGATTGTGCATTAACTTATAAGGAATTCCTTGTAGCACCAGGAAATATTAAGAAATAAATTTAATTTAAACGGATAGAACTACGAGCTTTTTGAGAGAGTCGGCTTAGAAAGACACTCTAAGCCCCTAATCCTCACATTTCTGCATTATTACTGAATTATTCCTACATATGATTATGTAATAAGTTGCTGTATTTATTCTAGGCCTCTATTAACCTTTATAAATTGTATAGGTAAATTCAGCAAAATTGTACTTAGTGCCATGTACCTTACCTGGGTAAGAGTACCTTTGCCACCTCTACCTTTCGGCCACCCTCTACTGGCTTTGACTGGCTGGAATTTATCGCTTAACTCAACACAGCAGCGGAATGGGGATTGGAATGGGATAGAAAAGGGCGTTGAAACTGAGTGTGTAAGTTTTAATTTTATTTTCTCACTTCATTTGGAGGGTTTTGCTTTGGCTTTCGCCTTCGCCTTCGCCCGCTTTTGTTAAGCAAGTACAACACTTTACATACATTTGCATAAGCGCACCGGCAGTTTAAGCAACCTGTCCGGGTAAGTTAATAAACAGCTTCGACCGCCCTGGTTAGCTGGATTCGGTGCTCGGGATGCGGCAGGATACGAGAGGATACGCGAGGCGGAGTCAGTTGGCAGGAGCCACGCCGTTAAAGCCATCTCGTAGAAGGTTGAACGTGGCGTGCTCTTCTGGGCACTCCGGGTTTTATGGGACCGGAATCTGATTGCGAATGGCGGCCAGGTGTGACGACGATGCCTGTCAGGTGGCTGATTATTTGTAGCTTATTGCGCTAATGCGACGCTTATCGCATGAAAATCGCATTAACATCATTTCGAGGACGCCTACGCGCCCTCAGACTTCCTTCTAGCACCACCGCCAAGGCTGTTTGATTAGCCAGGACCCTAGCCCATAAACAAGCACTGTGCAAATATCGCATTTGCTTGCCCTGTGTGTTGTGTGTGGTGCGCTTTGTTTGCTTATTTAATCAAGGCAAGCCGGCGGCCATTAAAAGTACAAATATTGGCCAGGACTAGGAGTTGTTTGCCTTGGCCAAATACGCAGTATGTCCAAGGATGACTGGCGAGCTGTTATCTGTGACCCACTGGCAGCTCACTTATTTATGACTGCCTCAGTCGGAGCCATGCAAATTAGTTTGAATTATTCACGCCCAAGTTGGCCATCAAGGACAAAGTCACAGTGCAGAGACATCAGAAATGAACTAAAGACAAGGGCGGCGCTCTAGAAGTTATTACTTAAAGCGGAGAGCATTTTCACACCAAGAACGACATTTATCTAGAAGCTATTACCTTGTAAGCTCTTTCCTGGCCGATTTCTGGACTTAGCCGTGGCATTAAAGTTTGCCCCATTCGGTTTGTGGACTGTCAACGGGCGACGGCTTCATTTATGCCGCTCGTGCTGCCCCACAACAACAGCCGCAACAGCAGCAAGGGGAGCAATAATGGCAGGCAGCGCTACGTGCCGCCATCCGAGATATCTGAGATATCGTCCTGTGCGTGCCTCGAGGACCATGAAAAAAAGAGAACTACAACAATGGAGCGGCTCTCGAACTGTCGCGTTTGATGCGCTTTTGATAACTTGTTTGAGTTGACATCTTCTTGTTGCTGCTGTCAGCGGCCCGTCGCTATCAGGTTGATAAATAGTTGCGCAGGTACGCGACTATCCCTTGCCTTTCTTGAATTACAAGGGTCCTTGAGTTGATTTAAATTAAAGAGAGTCTGCCAACAATTTTTCGCTTGGAAATGCAAGTAAGACCACGTTTGGACGGCCAAAGGCAAGAAATAAAGCTTTGCATTTCCCTCTTTTTATTTTGCAGGCAGGTGCTGGATTTCTCAGGCTCTGTCTGCCGCAGTGTTTACTTTTTATATTCCGCCGGAGCTTTAAAATTTGCCCGCATTTGAGAGCAAATAAAGCGGAAACGTAAAAGTTAAGCCTCAGAAAAAGATGTCCATTTGTTATTGTGGTTTTTGAAATTGAAAAACCCAATGCCTGAAATACGGTTATCAATTTGTAAAGAAATTTCCTTTATGCATATGCACAATAGGCATGAGCTGGAACAAGGAGTAGTAAACACAATAGTCGTAGCTCAAGAGAGAAAAATAAGTCGGTTCGTTTTGTTTATTTTAATAAAATCTGATGTTACATCAATTACGAGAAATAAGAGATGGCTTTTATAGACATCAGAAATCTAAAAAAAGCTGGTGATGAGATAATTAACCTCAAGCCTCGTAGATTACCGGGGCGTATAAGTAATATTTATGGCAATTTCTGGCAATCGAGGTCAATTTTCATCGATTTTCGGACCTTTTCAACGGTATATTGGGTGTCAAGTGTATAACGAGCGCCTATCGATGTTTACGGCGAGGATTTGTCCATAAATAATTCATTGAAACATGTAACAAAAGTGCGTCAAGTGGTCGCACGCACACACGAACACACGCACACAAGTGGAGGTCCTTGTAACACCCGCGCAGCAGTATTGAATTACAAGCGGGACCGAGTCCGCCGCATTTGGCCGGAGTGGGTGTCTATTTTTTATGGCACCCTGGGGAAATGACGTACTATGAATGCCAGTTTAATACACAAAACTTTGACAATATTGTCATACAGTTAACACGGACGGGGACAGGCACACGCACACACTCGCCACTAACGCCAGAGCAACAGACTTGTAGCCAGACAAATGTGCGAATAAAATTGCTATTTTCGTGCCGCCTGCGTCTATTGTTAGCCAAGTTACTCGTATTCAATAGGCACACACACCCACATACGCACGGGAACGAATGGCAAATAAACGGTTGTTATATCAGCAAATCGATCATTTTTCCGCAGTAAAGCTGAAACCATTGAGTGCCTGAAGCATGGCCGAGGCAGCACGGCATTAAGATTTAAAGCAAAGCAATGCGGTGTGTATCTGTCGCGGGCCTGCGTCATGCCGAAAATGGCACACGCAAATAATATTGGGAGCGAGCGGCGGGTCCGTGGACTGGCTGGGGCTGGGGCCAGAGTGGCTCCCAATCCGACTCATAAACCATTCCTTTCCGGGCTCAGTGCTCGGCCTGAATCTGGCCAGCTTGCCCAGCCCTTGAAAGTAGGCAACAGTTGAGCGACAAGCTCCTCGGCCATGCTTGATTAATTGCTCGGCGCCTGCCGTCATTTGCATGCATTAGCAGCACTTAAATTGAAATCAAAACAATTCACAGAATGCACTGGGAGAAAACTCCAGGCAGTAACTATTTATCATCATCATCATCGGTACGACAATGACTTAAATATAAAAAAATGAAATAAAAAATTAAATATAAAATAATAGTAACTACTATAGTAGTCTTTAGTTTCAAGGCTAGATAATTTGGAGCTTAGTGCCGACAACGAAACTGTTTAAATTATTTCTGATTCCTTTTTATCTCACCTCGTTAAGAGGGATTTTTTTTTAATATACCAATTATAGTAGATATCACAAACTATCAAAACAAACACAAATCAGCAAACTATTTTACAAAGGGGAGACCATATTTTCAAACAAAAAAAACGCAATCTTATTTTATTTAAAATATTAAATATATATTTCTAGCTACTCTTCAGCATCTGCTCCGCGCCTGTGATTGAATCGATATATTTTCCATTTAATTTGTTTTTAGTTTTCAGTGCATGAAAGCTAAATCTACAGCTTCTGTTATGACCTCACTTGCCGAATAAAAGAAGAGTACACAAATAAAATCCCTGGATCGGCGCACTCTCCTTGGATGGTTTTATTTAAGTTTCGCGCTCATTGTTTTTATTTGCCTTTAATAGGCGGACGAGGAGCTGTGGGCGGTTGAATGGGTGGGTAAAAACCGTCCCATCGCGCCAACTTTAGTGGCTGCCGTGTTTGCTTTAACATTGAAAAAGTTTTTTCCCCCGCTTTCTTTGGAGGCAGCGACTCATAAAGCAAGCCGAACCTCACGTTTTTCCTACCTTCTAGGTGAGAATAAGAACGGTGGGGAAACAGTCCGCAAAAGTTTTTCCACCAACAAAAGGTCACTGAACAATTGACAAAGTCGCTGTGCTGCTGTCTCGGGTTCAGCAAACGCCATTTAAAAAGTTTTACATAATAGTTGGCCCAAGCACTTGTCAAGTGCCCGTAAATGCAACATTTGGCGAAGCAAATGAAATCGGGCTCTTGATTGATTAGCAAAGATTCCCTTTTCTTTCAAAATAGAAATAAGTATTGTCAGCCTTTTCAATTACTTCAGTCATCAGCAAATTAATAAGTAATACTTGTTGAAACCCCGCAAAAGATTACTTTTGTATATAAAATATATAAATCTATGCGATTTATACCCGGCTCGAGGATAAGGGTTGGGGCTGTAGACAGAGGATAAAACACAAACCGGCAGGATCCGGTTTTAACTTTCACAAGACTTTCTTGTTTTCGTTTTCGAAAACGAAAAATCGGTGCTCCCGTTTTTACTTTTACGAGACTTTTTCGTTTCAAAAACGTCCAAGTTTGTCTTGTCAAAATGAAAAGTAAATGCCTTTTTCTACATTAAATCGGTTCTTAATTGCAAAAGGAAAAAAAAGTTTACTCGTTGGTCTATTGATGTTCATTTCACACCATCAGTAGATCAATCTAGTTCGTATTTACTTTTTAAATAGTTCTTTTCTGACCCCACCTCGAATTCGTATTGGTTGCCAGTGCTGTTTAAGAAGGATAAAATAAGGTTTTAATAAAAAAAAAAACAGTTTTATGTTTAAATTGAATTTTTACCAATAAAAAAAGGTATAAAAGTCATATCGTCAAAGGGTGGCAGCCCTCTTGGACCGATAAATAAACAATATCTGCCTTTATTTGGCTTTAAAACAAACAATTAAAAAAGTAAAGGCAGTTTCCGTTTATTTCTTAAAACATCCAGGTCAACTGTTTGAGCAACAAAAACAATGAAATATTTCGATAACAACACGATGACAAAAAGTTTGTGAAAACCGGAGCGCCTAAAAACGAAAACGTACGTTTTTGGTCTAAAACGATAGCGAAAAATAAAAATAAAAACCGGAGCACGCCTGAACGATTTTTATCTCCGTTTCTAAAACCATTTCTGAAGATGTTTCTCTCCGCAAGAAGGAGACTACTATATAGAACCGCAGAATTAATCATACTTTAAAGTACTTTTTGTCAGAATTTTGCCTTTAAATTGTTTATAAAAAAAAAACTATTCAGCTGAAAATTAAAGAGCCTTAATAAAGTACTAAGAAAATATAGTACCTCGTTTTCGAGGTCCCTACTCTACATTACTTAAAAAAAGACAAAAAATCTAATTATTACAAATTCTTAAGAGGTGTTTTTTATTTATACACTAATAAAGATATTTACTTATGTAACGATTTTATGCAACAATCTTGTTTTATAGAAACTATACCGATTGGTACAGGAATAAGGTGCTTAAATTAAAAATATTTAATAAAGTGATACAAGAAAGGATGCCAAAGTTTATATAACCTTGCAGATAATACTACAAATAAAATGAAAGGATAATGTATTAGTTTTAAAACGATATCTCTAAAAACAATGAAATAGGATGGTCCGATTCTGATGAAATTTTAGAATTTATTGTTATAATTAAATTAAAGGTCCATATATTAAGGATTAACCTTTATCTTTAAAAATAAATATAGTCTGCTAATTTGACCCGATCGTTTCTAGGGAAGCTATAAGATCTAATTTAGGTGAAATTTTAAATGTATGGCTATAATTAAATTATCGACCATATTTTTAGTTTTAATCCGATGCATTAAAAAATAATGAAAATCTGATCACTTGGCCCAACTGTTCCTATGTCTGCTATATGACTTCTGACTATAATTATAATACCCAGCAAGGGTATAAAAAATAAAAGGGTTAAATTTAATTGGGACATGAAATTAGACGTTCATAATTACTCATGAAAATCTATCATTAAATATTTGTATTATTTTCTGAATGAGTGGGCTGCGCATATTCTATTGTTAGGAGCTGTCTGAAAATTCCGTAATCACAATTTTGTATATTTTCGTGTTCTTATGGCCCTTTAAAAAAATTATGAAGCATATTTCTTATAATTTCCACGACTGTATTTCCTTTGGGAAAGTATTCGGGTTCTGAACCCAATTTGGTATATTTAGTGTTATAACATTCAGCTTTTCAGATTTAATCTTGTGTGCGGTCCTACTAAAATAAAAAGCTTCGCTCAACGTTAAAACTGCATAATTTAATTTAATTGATTAAGCTTTCTTTCAACAGTGTTTTTCTTAATATATTTTCTTTATTATTATTATTTTAAACCCCACAGGACCTAACAACTAAATCTAGTCCACAACTTGTAGGGTAAATTATGCGGCCAATTTTAGTACGTTTCTGTCTTTTTAAAATATTGGTCTAACACCGGTCACACTGCGCATCCAGTTCGTACAAATTTCTTGTACGCCAAATAAACGGAAATTGTTCTTAACAAATCGATAATTGCAAACGCAGTGCCGTTTCAATTGCAGTAGAGGCGACAAAAATGTTGGTCAACGAAGCAAGACAACTTTTGAGCCGCGTCGGCTCCGTGGCGGCACGTCACCAGGTGAGCGAGGGGACAAGACTATCCACGGGTTCTGGCCAGAATTTCCGGGGCGGGGGCGTGTGTTGTACGGCTTTTTGGCCAGTGCAGTTATATAAGGTAGAAAACGGGGTCCGGCAGAGATGTACAAGCGACAAACACTCCGCCAAGCGAGTCGCAATTGGGGGAATTGCCAACGACGTTCGCGGTTATGTAAAGGTTTTCGCATTGGGCCTCGGATGAAAATTGTTATGGCGTGACTGCATTCACTGGCTTAAAAGCACCCTCCTCATCTCCCCTCCAGCTGCGAGCAATCAGCAATGGCACCGCGCAGCTGGACCAGCAGGCGCAGCCCAAGGAGGCCAAGGAGCCGCAGGTGAAGAAGTTTGAGATCTACCGCTGGAACCCGGACAACGCCGGCGAGAAGCCCTACATGCAAACCTACGAGGTGGACCTGCACGAGTGCGGGCCCATGGTGCTTGATGCCCTCATCAAGATCAAGAACGAGATGGACCCCACACTCACCTTCCGGCGCTCGTGCCGCGAGGGCATCTGCGGCTCCTGCGCCATGAACATCGGCGGCACCAACACCCTGGCATGCATCAGCAAGATCGACACCAATACCTCCAAGTCGCTCAAGGTGTACCCGCTGCCGCACATGTACGTCGTGCGCGATCTGGTGCCGGACATGAACAACTTCTACGAGCAGTATCGCAATATACAGCCCTGGCTGCAGCGCAAGTGAGTCCTGGTCCCTTCTCGACTTGCGACTGCATGGTAATCCGTTTATTCTTGCAGGAACGAGGTCGGCGAGCAGAAGGGCAAAGCCCAGTACCTGCAGTCCGTTGAGGACCGCTCCAAATTGGACGGCCTGTACGAGTGCATCCTTTGCGCCTGTTGCTCCACCTCGTGCCCCTCGTACTGGTGGAACGCCGAGAAGTACCTGGGTCCCGCCGTGCTTATGCAGGCCTATCGCTGGATCATCGACTCGCGCGACGAAAACGCCGCTGAGCGGCTGGGCAAGCTAAAGGATCCCTTCAGCGTCTACCGGTGTCACACCATCATGAACTGCACGCGCACCTGTCCCAAGGGCTTAAATCCCGGCCGGGCTATTGCAGAGATCAAGAAGCTGCTCTCGGGCCTGGCCTCCAAGCCGGAGCCCAAGTTGGAGACAGCGGCGCTGCACAAGTAGAGATGTTTCCCGCTTTGCTCCCTAGTTTGTGCTTTCCCCATATTCTCCGTTACAAATTCGCCACGCGTCCACAAAGCTGTAGAAACGAACGACAGCGCCAGTGCGATAACTCCAGAAACCTTGCTTAATATGTTTTAGTTTATTTAAGCCTAAAGTAAACGACACTTGTTATTACAGTAAGTAAAGGGAACGATGTGTGACGCGAAATAAATAAATAATTGTGTATCCACCAGCCAGAGGCTTTTGCATCTAATTCAGGGGACTGTGGGCGATGTCTCGTCGTTCATCTGGATGTCGTCGGCGGAGTAAAAATCCTGGGTGACGGGAATGACGCGATCGTTAGTCTCGTCGTCTTCCTCGTCGTGGCTGTCTGTGTCTTCGCTGTCGTCGTTAGCTGCAGGAGAAAAATACATACATATCTATGCACGTGAGCTTCACGTCGGGAAATGTGTCTCCCGGCGAACTTTTTTCCACTCACCATCCTCATCGTCGGTCTCGATTCCTGGAATTGTGAGCATCTTGCCCAGAGGCTGTAGGTCTGTGCCGGCTGTTTTAAGCGACTCCCGCTGTAACGAACAAGAGATTGTGGCTTCGATATGAAAATCGAGTGTTAAAAGTGCTCACCCAGTTGCTGCGTTCATCCTCGTAGCGCCGCGTCTGGGCTTCCTCGCTGACGGAAGCCGGAGCCATGTCCAGCCAGTAGCGATTCGCCACGGAGACTTTTAGCGTGGGAAAAAAGGGAATCATGGACATTACACCGAGTCCTCTTCGCTCGAGTCTGCGGTTTGCACTCTTTGTTATTATTTTCCCGGACGACTCTGTCGCGATCTGGCAACGCTGCCGCAAACGATGAAAAAAATACCAAATGTCGCAGGGGCGTACGTAGGGGCTAAAATCTGTAAAACCGTCCAATCCGCCCACCTCATTAGAAATACATAGTGAATTCTTTAAATGTCTACCACCGTGTTAACAAATGTTGAATAATTATTATATGTATATGTATATACATTGGTATGTACTATGCAATTAACTAAAAAGCAGTGCCCCTTTAGTACGCCGGCAAGAAGAAGAAGACTCACAGTACTTATGCAAAATTGTTTAATTTATCAGATAATAGCTATAAAAAAGGGACAATCAGGATGCAGAATCAATTGCCCGCGAATATTTATTGGTAGTACAGTTCCAGATTCATGCCGTCGTGTATTTCATCTGTAAGAATGGAAAAATAAGTCGGGCAATTTAATGGAATTACTAGCTATTAGGCATACAGTCAGATAGGCGAATGGGATCCTTGTAGATCGTGTACCACTTTTTCAGCACTATCTTCTCGTGTTTTGTGCCTGTCTGTGCCGCAATGAGTTTTTTGAGGTCTCCAATGGTGTCGTCGGGGTTGCACTTGACGCGCACCTATCAAATATAAAGGGTCGTTAAGCAGTTAATAGAAGCTACCCTTTGCTCTACGTTACCTTTTTTCCAAGACGATCGTTGCACGTTATTTCAATCATATTTTTGTTTTCACTTGCAATTACTAGAAGTACTTGTTTTTGTTGTGTCGGTGTGGCCAGATCAGTATATAGAGGTAATTCAAGTATTTTAATGGTATATGAAGGGCTGCCAGATCCCCTGTACCTGGTTTGAGTCAGTGCAAATGTTTTATCAAAGTTCTACACCATCTACACGGTACATATAATTAGCCGGTCTCCGCAATATTTAAAAAAAATATCACACATTTACGCTACTATTTGGACAAAAATGTAGCGTGTTTCTATTTTTATTTCCAAGTCAAACACCTGGTATCTGGACAAATCGCCTGTAGCATCGTTATCTTACCAGATAAAAAAAAAAAAAAAATGGAATGTAGTACCATTTTTAAGTATAAGTTCTACGAAAAATTTAAGCTCCAAACGCCAACAAGTTGGTTGTTTCTATGTTTTTAATCTCGTTTTTTCAAATACCTTCATTGCAGAAGGATATTGGGCAATTTTCGTGCTCCCTTGCAAATTTAAATTGGCATAGTTCAATTTTCTGCCTTATAAATGGCTTCTTCAAAGTTACTTGGCCATTAAAGTTATGTTCTCGCAATATTCGGTAGGCGGTTTTCACGGAACACTTTTTGCCAGTTCATTTTTAATATATACTGCTTGTTTGGTGCCGATATCTTTAGATTAAGTGTACTTTTAAAGATAATTCGTGTGTCTTCATGCTCACTTAACAATATTATATGGAGCACTTTGGTCCATAACAGCCGCGTATTATTTTTATTTGTATGTCGGAGTTCTCAGAAGAGTTTGAATTCAACGAACGCTAAAGTTATTTGGCGCTCACTTTTGGTTGTCGCTGAGTATACTATACGCAGCTGCGACATTGGTTCCTGGTAAGACATGGATTCTGAGTATTCCTTCTCTTTTGAGATCTCTGCTGTTCTCGTAGCGCGACGGCATTGCCAGTTCTCTAAAAGAGCGGCGTAACCGTCGAGTGAGGCCCGGTCGCCCAAGGGAGAGAAAGAGTCTCTCTCAGAGAGAGAAACAAAGAGCAAGAAGTGGCATGAAGATGAGCTCTGGTATTAAAAACGGTCTTCACTTTGAATTTGGCTCTTGGCGCGATCGGGACTGACTGTGCTATCGAAATGGCAGACTCGGAAAATACTCCTTCTCCGTTATGTATGTATATATTACTAGGCCCTCAATATACCATTTAATCAATACTCCGCTAAGTTGTTTTATTTTGAAAATATTTAAGGACCATTTCCCGCTGTTCAATTGTAAAGATCAAAAAATATTCGGCTGCTGACTTTGCAAACAACTAATTTCAAAGGCTTTCTGTTTTTCTAAACATTGAGGTAAATGCTGTCTGTCTGTCGGTCTGTCGGTTTCTACGCGAACTAGTCTCTCAGTTTTTGAGCTATCGACTAGAATTCAGCATAATCTTATTTCTTTAGCACGCAGTATATATGACGGAACGGTTGAAATCGGACCACTAGAAATGATGGCGAAATTAATGTAAAAAAAAAATTTGGCTTCCCTGTTTTTCAACGCATTTTTTAAAAATTTCGAGATATAGCAGTTTTTAACGGTTTTAGAATTACGGTTTTAGTTTCATTAAGATCGGACAACTATATCATATAGCTGCCATAGAAGCGATAGGTAGATTTATATGAAAATGTAAAATTCTACATGAAAATTGTTAAGTCTACAACATTTACAAATTTCGATATTTTTCCAGGTAAGACATTCTTCGCGCCGGGTCTATCCTGATCCTCACCAGCTCCAATGCGGTTTTTTAAAAAAGATAAGTACTAGTGTTCTTACTTTAAATAAATCAAAATAAACCATACAGATATTTCCGAAGACTAAATCAAAGGGTCTTATATCTGTGTGGTTTGCAGGGTCCAAAGTCCGAAATCCAATTTTCTCATCAACATAGTGCCAACTCCGTTCGTTGTTTAAACAAAGTGCAAAGTGTTCTACTTAAAAGAAAAGCGACTGCAGAAATACGCGCCCAGCCACAGTGAAAATTAAGAGTTCCAAAATATAAAAAATATATAAAAATATAAAAAAAAAAAAAAATCGTTTCTTTTTTTTCTCGTTCACTGTGTTCCTGCTGGTGTTCAAGCGTATATATGCACATAAATATTCACACGTCCATACAGTCCACTACACTTCACTACAAAATCAAATATATTCCTATAGAACTACTCCGATACATACAACAACAATTGACAACAAATTACAGTCCACTTCTATATTGAGTATAAATAAATATATCCCATAGCCCAGTTTTATTATTAGAGTCGGCACAGATACGTCGACTTAATTATAATTGGTTAATTAATATTCGTACAGCTCCGAACTATTCTGCGCGGTGTGACATACAAACATTCATATATATTATATTTACATATTTTCTAATTCCTACATACATACATACATACATCAGCGTCGGCAAAGTCGATGCACTGACTTTATTTGGCAATTTATTCCGCTTATCGTCGTTTCCTCTTTCTTCTCTGCGCTAGCTGCAGATTGCACACGGTCGGTGCACAAACATCCGCACACATACATTTCGAAAAAGAAGACCGGCGAATACAGTGCCGATATTAAAATTTCGTCCAGTTCAAAAAACAAAAAAAAATAATTCCGGAGTAGATATAAACAAATTTTACGAACAATTACAACCAGAATCCAATAGCTATTTTATACATATTTTAGCTAGGTTTTGGCGGTTTTTTCATACAGCTTTTAGCTTTTTTCGTATTCAGTTGAGTAAAATCGCTAAAAAGACCGAATTCTCTCCAAATAAAATCTATTTTCCGAAAAACTGGATATAGAAAATAATACATCTATGCGACACGCCTCTCCAAAGGCACTAGTGACCGTTCTTTCATCAAAAATATTTTATTTAGTTTTTTTTAATTCCGAAATTAAAAATATAAGTATATACGCTACACACATTCCAGTGCTTCAGTACACAAATTCCAGTGTTCCATTGCACACATTTCTCCATTCCACACATTTCAGTGTTTCAATTCCACACACTCCAGTGTGCCATTCCGGTGTTCCGTCCTATATACACATATATAAATAAAATTAAAAATGTCACCCACCGAGAAGCCTACTGCGACAACTGCGGCCTTACATAAATTCATTGCCGTTTCTGACCGTGTAAGCCAATTTGAAGCGATGGTCAACACTCC
>VNJZ01013753.1:0-25898 GCA_008042795.1 Drosophila asahinai
CAAGGTAGCTTCTCCGTATGCCACAGTCAACATTCGGAATGCATCCGCGCACTTCATTTCGTTTTTCACAAAAAATTTGATACAGGTTCTTTGATCCATTTTTTTGAATAGTTAAAAATCGAATACGATCAAAAACACGTGCAAGCAAAGCAGCTGTCAACAATTAAGTGAACATTCAAAATGGCCGAGCTCGTCGGCGTTAGTGAGAGACATAAGTACCAACATAACGCCACAAAAAGATCGAAATTCGAATATACGTATTCAAAATTCGCGATACTTTTTGAACACACCTCGTATGTTAGTTAGGTCCTCGACTTCCTTGTTGAGTGCTCTCGGAGAGGACTGTACCTTGATTCTTTTATTGCTGACATTAGTGTGGACAATTTAGCTGAATTTGTTCCAGTTCGTTTTACGGGGGTTGCGCCTCGGTACCGCTTTACTTACAGGCACCGACAGCTCAAAGAAAATATACCTATGACCTGGAAAAGAATGCTGTGTACCGACATCATATATTTTTGCACCCTTTATTGGATGTGTACTGTCATTAAAGTGAGGTCTAATACCTCCTCCCAACCTAGAAAATCCTCTGCACTTGGAAATATGAAGGTTACCTCTTTTACTCTGCATGACTTTTGGCATCGGTGTTTATGGGGGTGGAGTCGGGGAATTTGTCGTCGATGTTGGACTACAATCAGCTTGTTGGTGTCATCGACACCATTCTCTTCTAGAATCTCGTCCGGTTCGCGAGAAAAAGATTTCAATTTTTCCACATCACCAGCCTAGTCGATCTATCCATATGCGTCTGTCCGTCTGTCGGTTTCTACGCGAACTAGCCTTTCAGTTTTTTAGCTATCGAGTTGAAATTTTCAGCATAGTCTTATTTCTTTAGCACGCAGTATATATGTCGAAAAGGCCGAAATCGGACTACTATATCTTATAGCTGCCATAGGAATGATGGCGAAATTAATGNAGCCTGTCCGCTGGCACGTTTGATTCAATTTACTTGGCCTTTTGTAAAGACAGCAGTTCAGTCTGATATCCAGTTATCCGTTTTTCAGTTTTCCGGATCTACTTTCTACCCAATTAAAAAAGTCGTTATTTGCATTTCAGCCAGCTTTAAACGCGCTAGTCGTATGTATTTTTAATTGAGTATCTTACAATTGCACGTAATAATCCTTAAGGAAATCTGCTCTGAGTAAACGCAGCGTTTGCGATATTATTCAGAAGATGCTTATGATGGGTTTCTACTTACATTTACTGCATTTAATATTTGTACGCTTTTGCCATGTTGACTTCAGCTAATTATTTGCAAGTGCAAATACTTACTTAATTGACATCATTAGGTAACGAAGCTTCCAAACCATAAAGTTGTGTTTTTATCAGGATGTGTTATTAAAGAGTATTAAATAAAGGTTATTATTAAGTTATTTTTATTGCAAAGCAAAGTTTATAATAAAGTTAATAGTAACGCGTAGAGAAAATTATTACCTGCTGAAATATTACAATACAAAATATATACGTGCTGTAGAGAGTTCTATAGTCGTTGTGTCTTTGCCATATAAATATAGTTTTTTGCCGCCGCTACGAAACGGCTGACTTGTTTCAATGGTTACGGGTCAACAGTGTCGAACGGGATATTAAAAATCACAAGCACTTGGAAGCGCTTGTCCTCCAGAACAAATCCTAAATTAATGCTGTCCGGGAATACAACAAGCTCGTCAGCAGCTTGTTCAATAGTACCTTTCAGCTATAATATAAATTTTTTTTCTCGTTATTTTCGGTCGATGGAAATTTAAATAGGATGAGCAATTTTACTTTTTCTCGCATTTAAATGCAAATTCATTTTTATATTTTTATTTAACAGTGCCAAACAAGTATGGCTTTCATAATTCCTTGCGATGGTGAAATGCAAATCATTTATAATTCAATTCGAGCTTTTCATAAATAAGTTTGTGTTTGTTTAATTGACCGGGAATCTGTGCAGATATGTAGATAAGATAAGAGAATACATCTATAATTGTGAATAAAAATAAAATTATGCATTTTATTTCGTTTAATATGATTATTTGTCAATTTCTTCATACCCGGTGGATATGCATACGGTTTGGTCTCAAGAAATGTGTAACATTTTTGGCAGCAACCGAAAATTTACAGGTTTTCTGTGGTTAGAAAAAAAAACATAAGCTGGGCCAAACCAATATTGGATACTCTGCTGGTCCCAACGACCAACACAATTGTTACTGCTCGGACTCGGGCTCTTGACTAACAATTAGAATACATTCGTTTTTCCTTAAAGCTCTCAGATTAAGAATTTTAATCTTTAACTAATAGTTTTGGGCAAATACATAATAAACGAGAAAGAATGCTAACTTCGGTAAACCGAAGTTGGTATACCCTTGCAGTCTGCAATTGGATCATTGAAAATCGAACCATTTTAGTAATGTTTGAAAAAAATAGAATTTTGTCAATTTTACATTTTACATGTTGAATTTTTCATTTTCATATAAATCGACCGATCGCTTCTATGACAGTTATATGATATAGTGGTCCGATCTTAAAAAAATTAAAACCGTAATCCTAGAACCATAAAAAACTGCTATATCTCAACATTTATAGAAATACGTTTATGGCAGCTATAGTATATAGTAGTCCGATTTCTGCCGTTCCGACATATATACTGCGTGTTAAAGAAATAAGAATATGCTGAAAATTTCAGCTCGATAGCTCAAAAACTGAGAGACTACTTCGCGTAGAAACCGACAGACGGACAGACGGACATGGCTAGATCGACTCGGCTGATGATGCTGATCGAGAATATATATCTTTATGGGGTCGGAGATGCCTCCTTCACTGCGTTGCAAATATCATGGCAAAATTATAATACCCTGCAAGGGTATAAAATGTATCAGAGGCTTGCAACGCAGTAAATTAGTCATTTCCGACTTAAGTATACATGAGTATAACATATATATTCTTGATCAGCACCAAGCCGAGTCGACGGATTTGGCTAAGTCCGTCCGTCTGTTTCTTCGCCTCTTAGAGAGCTATCTGAATGATACTTTGCAGATAGTCTTATTTCTAGTGCAAGTAATAGATAAGTCGAAATGAGAAAAATCCGTGACCATATAAGATTTGCATCTCCTCTGAGATATGGCCATTTCTCATGATTTAATTTTCTCGGTTTTAATTTCATAAAGATCGGAAAGATATAGATATCATATAGCTGCCAAATAAATAGAAAATCTGCATAATTTCGTTATTTGTATACCCTTGCAGAGGGTATTATAATTTTGACCAGATGTTTGCAACGCAGTGAAGGAGGCATCTCCGACCCCATAAAGTAAATATATTCTTGATTAGCATCACCAGCCGAGTCGATCTAGCCCTGTCTTTCTGTCCGTCTGTCGGTTTCTGCGCGAACTAGTCTCTCAGTTTTTGAGCTATCCAGCTGAAATTTTCAGCATTGTCTTATATCTTTAGCACGCAGTATATATGTCAAAACGACCGAAATCGGATTACTATATCCTATAGCTGCCATAGGAATGATGGCGAAATTAATGTAAAAAAATTTTTAACTTTTTTGTTTTTCAACGTATTTCTATAAATTTTGAGATATAGCAGTTTTTTATGCTTCTAGAATTACGGTTTAAATTTCATTAAGGTCGGACCACTATATCATATAGCTCCAATAGAAGCGATCGGTCGATTTATATGAAAATGTTAAAAGTAAAATGTACAAAATTCGACATTTTTTCAAGATTACTAAAATGGTTCGATTTTCAATGATCCAATTGCAGACTGCAAGGGTATACCAACTTCGGTTTACCGAAGTTAGCTTTCTTTCTCGTTAAACAATACACATTGGAAACGAAATATTGTTATTTATTACGGTTAAATTAATTTCTTTAATTGTATACCGAAATCCGCCATTTGTAAAATTGCATTCTGCAAGGGTATACAAACTTCGGCTTTCTTATCACTATTATAATTTGTGTCACAGCTGTATGCTGACTAATTTGGCCCAAAGCACATTGAGTAATATTGAAACAACAAATTTTCGTTTATTTTTACAGCTTCCGTTAAATGTGAACATAAATTATACCGTTTACAATAAATATTTTTGTAAAGACGAAAGGGCTTACATGGTTGCGTCGGATACCATACACCACATATGTATATGCTACCTCAAAATTGGCTACATTGTGGTAAACATTTTTTAACAGAAATAAGCGATAAAGTCTGCGGAGCTGTTGTTCTGGCTTCATCAATTGGTTCACAACATTAAACAAAAACAACACAAAAATCGGGTGAGCCAAATTTATTGCACTTATAAAAATGTTTCGATTTCGCACAAAATAAAAATATATTGTTATTATAATAAAAATAAATAATAATATTAATTAATTTTTATAGAATTTGTATGGACCAATATATTTATATTTATTAATATATGTAGCTTATCATATTTTATGAAACATTAATCTTAATCAAATCAGTAACAATGACCTACTATTTCTTACATTTTATACTTGTCACTCGCCATGTTTTTAATAACTTAACTCAGTTGCTTGTTTGTTCAACAATTTGCCTTGGCCCCTTGACAGAAACGTACATCGAATATAAATTCTTTTAAATTCCATCAATAAATATAATCGCTTTTTATTTGCATTAAAAGAATTCAGGTTTGCCGATAGGTAATGAAATAATTTTATAAATAAGAATTAAATTAAATTGTTTATTAAATAATATAATTATTTGCTTTTATCATCGAATCGATTTTGTATCATCTTATATATTATTAACAATAATAGTCCCATTTGGGACTTACAATTTACTTAAATGTTGCAACGAACACAACTCGTTTGTTTTTCTTTTACAATATCTCTCACAGAGTTACGTATAAGTATATCGCAAATGTGTATCACTGTGGACGGCAGTCCACGTAGTGACGATAAGCAACAAGACTGTGGGGCGCAAGGAGACTACTATATAGGGCCGTAGAATTGAAAATCTGCTACGTTTGTCCGATCAGAACCATTTATATCTTGATCGAAAGGTATTCTAAACCTCTTTGAAACTGCATACTAAGATTTTTCAAAAACGGATTAGTTCAGGAGAAATGGGAGTGAAAGTGCGAAATTAAAATTTTTGAAAATTGAATTTTTAATGTTGTTGTGATCTTCTTCAAATACGCGTCGAATAACACCTCAATCATTCCGATCCAATACTCCGTTCAAAAGAAATTCAATAAACAAGATTTTAACGGCCTTTCCGAAAGGAGAACGTTTGCCCTGTTGTTTGTGTGGCTGTGGATTTCTTTGTTTTAGAGTCCTGAAACCACTTTTATTTTATTAAACAGCTCGAGCTAAACATCTTTTGTTTTACCACTTTTTGGTTTGCCTGATAGTTTGGCGGGACTATAGTGTACCTAACATTTTACATGAATTATACATACTTACATTTATGTAAAAATGCATACCATCAAACAAAATTTAAAATATTTTTCATTTGGAAAAACGTTTTAAAATTTTTGTTTTGATTGTTTTTGATCTAATTTTTGAGTTTCCCGCTACTTTAGCGGGAAAACAGGAAAATAATCGATTTCTCGCGCCCATTACTTCTAAACGACTAAAGTTACAGAAACGTGCTATATGTCATTGGAAAGGTATTTTGATATGATAATTACTTTGCCTTAACATAATTTATGTAAATATTACAATAGAAAATTTAGAATTAAAATTAATGGTTTTTTAAGATTTTATAATTTTTGATAAAATGGCTTTTATGATATTGATAGTCACTTCAGGACATACATATAGCTCTTGAGATTGCTGCGCACCTTTTGGGGTACAACACATATCTCCGAAAATTCGCGTTCTCATCAAAATTAGTAGAAATGATCCCATATAGCTAACTTCTTACATCGATTTTTTTTGTTAATTTTTCCCATTTGAGTTTTAAACAAAAACTTCTGAGATCACTCAAAAACAACTCTTAACGAGGTACCAAATTTTGTGGCGATATCCGGCGTTCAGCTAATATCAGGGGTCATAACTATGTGTTTTAATTTTTTAATAATAGCTAAGTCATGTAGGAACGACCTCTGGACATGGTATTGAGCTGTACTAATTAACACTTACAATAGGAAACCTACATATGTAAGTCATTTAAAAGAAAAAAAACACCTTTTAACGAGGTGAGATAAAAGTGACGATGGCACCTTCAGCTCCGAAAGTTTCTGATATCAAATTTTGTGACGATTAATAGTAACGCTAACAAAAATGAATTACAATTAATTCAACTAGTTTCGTTTTCGGCACTAAGCTGTAAAATACCTAGTCTTAAAACTAAAGAACAGCGTGTCAGATTCGCTTTAGCCATGTCCGTCTGTCCGTTAAAGCTCAATATATTATTATTGAATTCTATTTGTATTATTATCTGCAAGGGTATATAAATTACGGCTTGGTGAAGTAAGCGTCCTTTCTTGTTTTTTATTCTTATTGGACCCAAGAGTAAGAAAGTCAGCTAATACATATGTGCAAACTTAATTTAAAATAAAATAATTAAGTGGCTCTAGGAGAAGCTACATAGTAGAGGCCAAGTTCTCGTATATGAAATTTATATCGGGGCTTATTCTTTGTTAGAGTATCGAATCATTATCAGACAATCTATGCGAAGATTTAAAATGCTTTCAATCAGAGCTCAGACTGGAAAACCTTCAACCACCGCCCTTTGTAAAGTTTGATTTTTTAGCAGATGCTATCGTAATTTACACCATTTTCTTTAGTTTTCTCAACGAAAATCTCAATATGATATCATTTATAAGCTTGTGCTTAGCGACACTAAACCACAAATCCACCGGAACATAGCGATCGAGCAATGTGCTGCCATTGAGAGCCACACACATTATTATGCACGATAAATTAACGATAATTTAAAGATAACTTTTATATAAACAATACATTTCGTTCTCTCTACATTTTGCGATGTCTAAAAATAGAATGCAAACAGTTACAGAGAACGACGTTTAGTAATATGAAACGTCGGCTGGTTGGGGCTCCAGTGATATGGCTATATACATATATATTAAATGGAAGTATATATCGAATCGAAAAATTGTTATGAAAACAGGAAAAAAATGAGCATTCGTTGTTTATTCATGAGGCATAGCGGCGTGTGTGGTGGATAAAGCTTGAAATACAAATTTTAAGCTGATTAAGCCGAAGGTGTCAGCGGACCTCCAACTCTGGGATTATTCTATGCATACAGAAAAATCTGTGTGAGCTATAAATAACAGCAGACTTTGTAAAATGTTTAATTAATTTTAATTTTTTTTTTTGTTGTCAACTCGGTCAATATTTAAACAAAAATGTTAAATGGTTGTTGCCATTTTTTTTACTTTACCTAGTTTAACTCGGTAATATTCATATTTATTTATTTAAAGAATAGGGCAATTTTTTACGCTTCCACGCCTCCTGAATTCCTAACCAGGATACTAATACTATATATGATACACACCTGATCATATTAATAGGTACACATAGAAATTATTTAATTAAAGACGATTTTTTCATACTTAAAGTGTTGACAGCTTTTTAATTTTTGATTTTTTGTTGTTGTCAATGTCTGGTTACACTGTGACAAAGAGTTGAAAGAGGCGATGCCCCGTATATAAATTTTTTTTCTATAAATTGTGAGTCAACCACACATTTCGCCTGATCATAATAATAGGTACAGTCTCCGTTTCTCATAAATATAGGGTGAATAATTTTGTAATTAGTGATTTTTTGGCAACTAACGTTACATTTCGTGCAGATACTGTCAATAAAAAGAGTTCAATAAATATTTTTTTTTAGAAAAAATGGATCGAAATTGTCATTGTACCAAAGAAGAAGCTCGATTGGTTCTTAGTCTGAAAAATGAAGGTGGTAATATAATGGTATGGGGTTGCTTCTCCTGGTACGGCGTAGGTCCAATTTATCAGACTTACGAACAAAATGACGGCTGAAGAATACAAATCCATATTGGAAACAGTTATAGTACCATATGCTGTGGAAAATATGTCACTCCGTTGGATATTTTAAAAAGACAATGATCCTAAGCACACCTCAAGGCTTTTATCTTAATTTTTCTAGGACCAAAAAGTCGAAGTTCTGAAGTGGCCAAGCCAATCCCCCAACCTAAACCCCATAGAAAACCTGTGCGGAGACTTAAAAAAGAAATTGGCAAAGAATTTTTGTTCAAATAACGTAAAAATATGG
The DNA here is from genome assembly GCA_008042795.1 of Drosophila asahinai. Lineage (NCBI taxonomy): Eukaryota > Metazoa > Arthropoda > Insecta > Diptera > Drosophilidae > Drosophila > Drosophila asahinai. Next base: position 8,262 of record VNJZ01013753.1, read on the forward strand.
GATGGTGTCCCTAAATAGTGGTATGAGACATCAGTAGAAACCTGCCAGGCTTTTTTTAATGTCCAAAAGAATAGCTGTAGTGACCAAAAATTGAGGTGGATACACCTGATACTAAGTTGGGAAATGCGAATTTAGCTAAAAAAAAAATCCAAAATCGAAATTAAACTTTTATTTCTCACCAACACATGAAATGTACCTATTATTATGATCAGACCAAAAACGTATCTAAGACAAAAAGTTATCTCCTTTCTGTTATATTATTATCCTATGATACAATTAAGTTTATTTTATTAAAAACAAATAGTTAAAGAACCAATGAGACAAAATTTAAAGTTTAAAATAATGAAGAAAACTTTTTCTGTTACCTCAAAGTCTAAGTTGATGTGTGTACCTATTAATATGATCAGGTGTGTATATAGTATGTGATAAGACTATACACACGCTTCTAGATAACATTTATAAAGAAGAAACAAATAAAAAGTTGGGCTCATGTCCTGTAAATAAAAAATATAGTTTTTATTTATATATATTTAAGCTTTCACCATTACCCAATGCAATCTCCCTAAATTTGAACTCCAAATTAGCAGAATATGAATATGGCGTCGAAAATGTTGTTCCTCCACTTCTATGGTTTATCTATTCATATTCATCGTAAAGCGGAAGTCAGCTAAGACCCAATTACCATACAACCCGCTGTCATACAAAAATAACCAAAAACAAAAAATTGAATCATTCTAATTTGGACTAGTGTTTCGATTCGGTTACTTCTTCCACCTCTTGCCCTATTATGTTGACGTTTAAAATCCAAATCTTTGAAATGTATACAAGCTTCAGCTGTCATTATTAACGGGACCAGAAGCAAAGAAAAACGAAGACAAAGGCTTAAAGAGAATAAATTTGTTAAGCAGCAATTAAACGTCAATGGCAACACTTGAAAGCGATCCAAAGACGATGGATCGGTTATTTTGGCTCTATGAAGCGGCCCGAGTGGTCTCATAACTGACATTTTCAAGTGATTATATTGTTCAACTCGATTTTGTTTTGTTTTCACCCTCCCCACCAAAACTCCCAACACCTTAGGCAATTATTTGTTTTTGTTTGTCGAATACCAATCATTTGGTTATCTTGAGGTCTTATCAAGTGCTTCGACAGTACTTATATACATATCTATATGTACATAAACGTATAACAAGTATTTTTTTTTTTGCCTTTCAACAATTTTTGTGAGTCTTCACGGGGATGATGAATTTGATACGAGTAGTACTTTGATTGGAAGGCGAAGGCGCCGGGTAATTAGCTTAATATAATGTGTAAGCTTACATGAATGAAGAACGTGGAAGAGCCGCCGAGTCCATCAATCAATGAAGGCTTGATTGTCGGAGGGGAAGCCGGAGGCTATAAGTTCAATGGGGCCTATCAATCAATGATTTTGCTGAGTCGAGCCACAATTTAATTAACAAAAGAGAGGTCAATTGTGTTGTGAGTAGGCTGGGAAGACGAGACGATCATTCTTGTTGCTCTGCTTTAAATGACTTAGGTCTTAGAAAATAGCAAAGCTTATGTGAATCAACCATAAATTTAAACTAGACCTAAAATACCGTATACACATATACTGTATATAATCACACTTGAACTCCATCTCACTTGCCAGAGGAAGTGTGCCACTTAAACAAACTATTTAACAAAAGCCGAATCAAATTATATTTACACAGTATCGTCGGTAAGTTCGACCAAATACAATTTAAATAAAAATAGTCGGAAAGATATATAAAGACAAAACATTTAAACATTCAAGTTTGGTCGAGTAACTAATGGCGTCAATAAAAGTAAGATGCTGAAACCATGGTAAAACTACATATCATAAAGTGTCAGATTGAAGTTTTTATACCCTTGCAGAGGGTATTATAATTTTGCCATGATATTTGCAACGCAGTGAAGGAGGCATCTCCGACCCCATAAAGTATATATATTCTTGCTCAGCATTACCAGCCGAGTCGATCTAGCCATGTCCGTCTGTCTGTCTGTCTCTCAGTTTTTGAGCTATCGAGCTGAAATTTTCAGCATATTCTTATTTCTTTAGCACGCAGTATATATGTCGGAACGGAATCGAAATCGAAGTACTATATCCTATAGCTGCCATAGGAATGATGGCGAAATTAATGTAAAAAAAAAATGTTAACTTCTCTGTTTTTAAACGTATTTCTATAAATTTTGAGATATAGCAGTTTTTTATGGTTCTAGAATTACGGTTTTCATTTTTTCAAGATCGGACAACTATATCATATAGCGGCCATAGAAGCGATCGGTCGATGTATATGAAAATATAAAATACTACATGTAAAACGTAAAATTTACAAAATTCGATATTTTTTCAACATTACTAAAATGGTTCGATTTTTAATGATCCAATTGCAGACTGCAAGGGTATACCAACTTCGGTTTACCGAAGTTAGCTTTCTTTCTCGTTTGTTATTGTTTTTTATCTTTCTCTCTTGTTTTTATTTTTGATTTGATGTTTTTGAATGTTTATCTTGTGACCAAGAACTCAATAGCAATTGGTGGATTGAGTGGTTTCCGACGACCTGCCGCAGAAGAGGTGACGCCAGTTGGGCTAGGCACGTTTCAGACAGATCTATTCGTTTTTTTTTTAATTTCCTATGTTTTTTATATGCCGATTGTCATCTTGAAAAGACCTCAACTGCTTAATTAATGCGTTTTCGCTTTCTACTTTTTCGGTTGTCGCGTGGCCAGACAGTGACTAATCAGAAAATAGAAATGTTTTTTTTTCGAGGCCTCTCAGCTTGTTGCCTTCTTCTATTTTTTTTTTTTTTTTTACCCATCAATTCTTCCTAGGGGGTTAATTGAGAGAGACCGCCTGCCTTCGGTTGAGTTAAGTTGAGTAAACAAATTGCATTAATTTGTGTCTTATTATTTAATAACAAAATAAATAGACAACGGCCGAAAGCGAAATTGATAGAGTGCTCGAATGAGAAGTGGGTGTTGTGTATTTAGCACTACCGGCGCCGGTTACGGAGCAATTATTTTAATCCTATTCAATTAGGAATCAACCGAACCAAATGGCGCCGAACCGTGACACGTATTATTCCGAACCCCCTTTTTTTGGTCATTGAACTGCGCGAAATCCCAAGTTTGTTTAAGTGGTGAATAGTATTTCCGGCAAATAAAGTTCCCGTTGATTTGCTGTTTCTCAAGGTTTTCACAATTTGCTGAATTCTTAAAGACATGTAAAGGAATTTACAATTTTGAATTTGGCCCAATTTTTTTGTGTACTCCGTTAGGTTTCTACTTTGTTAGGATTCAGATTTCATAAATCAGAGAAAGTGTAAATTCTCCAAGTCCATCTCTTAATTAAACACAAAGCTTTAGGTGCCGGGTATTTCAAAGCCAAGCACACGTTTATTTAGCATTCTTAATGTTTATGTATTACCAAACCAAAGGTTCGATTGCAAATCTTGGGAGATTTTCTTATGGATCCAAGAATAAAAATGTATTATCTTGGCAATATTGTTGACTATCGGTTTGCAATTATTTAATAATTTTTTTTTATACATTTTTCAAGATTCTTTAAAAAAAATTACACACCTTTCCGAGTCTTGTTAACCCGAATATCATGCTGACCTTGTGCTTTTTTTTTTCCTGCATTTGCAGTAATTTTTATTTAAGCAACAACAAATTGTTCGTTGGCAAAAAAGTTAATTTCAAGTTCCTATGGGATTTTCATACGTAGTCCGCTCAAAGATTATTACATTCAGGGACCCCATAAAACCATAAATTTCATACGTATGTGTGAACACAAACTCGCTTTTTATAATTAAAGGTACTGGTATAAAATTGATTTTGATTTTTTCACAAAAAAATTAAATTGGGGGAATGGCACGAGATTCCGCTTTCCTGGTATAATTGTGAGAGAGCTTTATTTGAGAAACGATTTTTATCGCACATCTATGAATGCTTGCCTGTGAGTTGTGTATACTATAAATATGATTTTATGTGCGAAAATATTCCAATCAATTGAGGGGCAGGAGAAGGCAGTGGCGTTCGCCTTATCAGCGAACCCTCAAAATAAAATCGAATAAAAACAGCCGAGATAAAGCCTGGGCACTGGAGTGGCTGCCTGGTATAGTATATGTATATTAGTATCGCCCATCAATTCTTTTTTTAGTCGCTCGACCAGCCAAAGTTTCGGCATGTGTTGACACTAAACTTATTAATAAAACATCGACCCTATCAGTGGTAAATTCAAAGTTTCTAATCTTCTACTCGTTTTGGGATCTTGGGCTTTATGCCTGGTATATTTATCGGTATATCTTGGGGATTTGAGTCAGAACAAGTCTGACGTTGCCATTCGCTGTTTGCATATCGGTTAGCCATTAATCGCTCATTTTTTGTTGTATTTTGGTTAAACAAACAACAATAACAACAACAAACGACCAATATAAAGCAAGGCGCACAACAACAAATGTTATTTTTAGCTTGGAGTATTTATAAATGGCCTTGGCGATCAGCTCATGGCCCCAGAGGGAGACAGAGGGGAGAGACTGGAATAAAGAAGGAGAATGATACATATAGTCTGAGGTCGGAGATGTACAAGTTTTATTTTATGTTTCGAGGCTTGTGCCTTTGCACGCGAGTTGTATCTTATCTACTGTCTTGTAACTGATCTCATCAACATAACAGTATAACAAATTATTTTCAAGGAACAAGTCTTAGAAACTCTCGTAGATATACTATGACGACAAAAGATATAAATAATATTATCATTTGTCTTCAACTTCAAAATAGTTTAGGACAAAACCTGCTAAAGACGTTATTATCGACCATTGACCTTTTTGCTAATTGCTCATAACTTTCTAATTAATAGTGCTGTCAATTGCGTTAAACTTAAACCAATTCCTTTCCACCGGAATTTCAATCGCAAACGCCATAAAAGTTCTTCTTTGGCTAGACTTCATTAAACTTTCTAGACAGCTGAAATATAAGGAATTTACTACTGCTGAATTCACATCCAGCACTCTCCCCTTCCTTCTAGCAAACATTGTTGCTTCACATTATTATTTAAGGGCTGACAATCAAATCAATATGACTTAAGCGGAAACATATTTGAAATTGGTTTTGGTGAGTTTCACGGACTTGGAATGTCAACTCTCTGACAGAGAGCTGCGAATAAACTAGGCTGGAATGAGCTATTTAACTGGGCACTCTATAGTTGGCGTTACTAATAATAAAAATAATAATAATAATACCAGTTAAACCACTTTGCGTGCAGTGGCAGACTCCGAGGCAGCAGCATCGACTTGCATGGAACTTGTTAAATTGTTAAACCCATCTAGCCAACCCAGCCCCAAGTAGTCGGACCAAGCATTGAGCCAGCCTGATAGCCAGGCAGCCACCCTGTCACCCAAACAAATGCAAACTGGTCAAGAAGGCAAGGACAGCTGAGGAGCAAGTGGCAAACACACTCTCAAAAAATTTTCAAACATTTTGCAATTGCAATTTTTTAATCAATATCCTTTTATTGTTTTATTTTAGGAATAAAATAAGTATTCAAAATAATGCCTTGGAAAAAAGTTGTTGTGAATTTTCTTCAACTTTCTTTCACCCTTGCAAAGGGTATGTCAATCCTGCTTAGTACCGGTCAGCATTTTTTTTATCGTAGGCGGAATTTGCAAATGTTTTCTGGAGTGCACGAATCCAGATGTGGGGCTGCAACCACGAGGCCATGTCGCGACGCATTGGCTGGCAAATACACTTGAGAGCCTGTGAAGGATCTCCATCGATGAAATAGAAAACATTTCTAATGGCAGGGAATGTCAAGAGGAGAAGTGTTGAAACTGGATAATCTTGATAGACTCTGGTCGCATTGATTAGCTCTGGAGCCAGAATATAAGTTGGCGGACTCTAACCAGTTTAGGAAAAGCTTGAGCGACTTAGTTATCGCACTGAAAAAAAATTACGAAATCTGTTTCACAAAATGAACTTTTATTAACTTTTACACGTTCACGCACACTTTTCTTTTATGTAACCTTTGCCAATTCATCTCATATTTTCTTGTTTGGTTTTTGAATTGGAAACTGAGAAATTGCCTAAGCGCTGTGATGACCCCTCAAAGTAGGCAAATGTTTTTTTCAATGAAATTCAATTTACAATTGGCATTCCTTTTTTTGGGCTTGTCATGGTAGACTTAGGGAATTTGAATTTCCTGCTCTTTGACTTGAAGTTTATGTAGAATTTCAAGTATTCACTGCAAATGCATCGTAGCATTCTATTTGCCAAGCAAATGGATTCCGCCTTTGACGCTATTTTCGGGAGTAACGGAAATTGTGCTTCCTGTTTGGCAGTAAACTATTTTTTCTTGTATGAACCAGTGGACCGCGGACGAGGGCGAGGGCGAAGACGCGAACACGGCTTTTGGTCCTAACAAGAGATGAGCACAGCTTTGCCTCTCGTTTCTGCCACTAGCTTGATTTGTCTTTGCAATTTTTTTTTGTTTTTGCATTTTGTTGGAGCGGTTTTTGCTTTTGTTTCTCGAGCCTTTTGGCGGCCGTTTCACATGTGGCGCGTATTCAGGTATTTCCCCACGGTCTATTTTTAGAAAATCCAGTTTTTTGGCAGCACCAACACAGCAGCGGCAGCTCCCAAGTCTGCTTTGCATGGAACCGAGACGGCGACACCGAGCTGCACAAGAGATTGCAGGCTTCTCCACTCATAAATCCGTCGCTCATAAATGTTTCGCGGCCGTTTTCTTCTCAGCAGAGTTCAAACTGAATATTTTGGCATCGGCCTCAAAAGTCACTGCTGCTAGCCCTTCACTTTCACAGGACCTGAAGTTGTAGTCGATGCAGCTGGTCGCACTCGCCAGAAATGGACAGGCATAGACACTGCTCCTCACCTTTCCCTCATTAGTCCTGTTTCCCCCTTTCAATCCCTACACTTAGAGAATTCCGGAAGTCCCAATTATTTTCCTCGTCGTTATTGACAAAGTTGAGGTAACTATGAGATCAAACATCAATTGAAACAACATTTAAAAATAATATTGTTATTATATGTACTGCTGGCAGTACATTTCTTTAAGTGTACATGTTTCAGTGTATTTCTGAATGTATAGTGTTTTGGGCTGTGACTCGCTTGTTAAATGCCAAAGCTGCCGTCATGCGTTGCCTCCTTATACGGCCAGCGAAACGGCGCCTCATAGTGGAAGGAGTTAAGGAAAGGGGGCTTGGAACTGGCGCTGGAGTTAAAAATGCAGCTGATGCTGAAGTGGAAGCTGCAGTTAAGGCCATGGCATGCAAGGGGCCATTCTACGGTTTAGCCTGCAAACAACACACCCAGCCGAGTCACCCATAGTCATCATCATCAGCAACGCTTTTGGCGGCTTTAAAAGTGAAATTTGTATCTGTAACACATGTGATACTTATGTGGCACCATATGTAGCCCATCCCGCTTATCCAGGCGTTAACCACTTTTGTTTTCAAGTGAGAATGACTTTAAAGCACTGCTCAAACTTGGAAGTCATGTTGATGCTCGAAGGTTCATTAGATTAACTTGCAAATACACATTGCTGTGCGAGCGAAGGTTGTCAGACCACTGATTTCACTTCCAAAACCTAAATGTAATTTCAATTATATTAGCTTGAACTAATTCGAATTAGGAGAAATACATTTGGAGAGATAATTCAAAATAAATTGGATTATAAGTACCTATTTTTTTTTTTCGTCATATTCAGATATTCTTGATTTCACTCTGTCTAACTGAGTTCGAGTGAAATGATTATAAGGCACTGCCCCTTGAAGGAAATCGTGTTGAAACTTTAAGTCCTTGTAGATTAACTTGAAAAAGCACATTGTTGTTCGAGCGAAGGCAGTCAGACCACTGATTTCCCTTCCGAGAGTTCGAGTTAGACATTTGTTGAACAAATTCAAATTATATAATATTAAAAGTATCTTTGTATATCTACATATATAGGCATTTGTTTGCACTTCAACGAGCTGCCTCACTTGGATTCAGTTGAAGCTTAAAGTTACATTTCTTTATAGTTGTCCTCTGTAAAGGAAAACAATCAGAAAGCTGAAACCAATAACTGTGGCTTACGAGCTTACAATGAAGTATCTTTTTAGAATAGTTTCCGTTCGGACGTCCGAAACAAAGAATACAATTCAGGACTTTGAAAAGATACATACTTGTGTAATTTGTCACTAGTTTTAAATCAAATAAAAACACCTCTTAACGAGGTGAGATTAAAGTGCCGATGGCACATTCAACTCAAAAAATGTCTGATACCAAATTTTGTGACAATTAATAGTTATTTAAACAAAAATATTTAAAAAGTTTTTAATTAGTTTCAAAATCGGCACGCTGCGTTTTTTGCCCTTTTAAGTTTTTCAGCTGAGTGCCAAATTTGAAACTAATTAAAAAAAAAAAAAATATCTTAAAAAACAAAATTTATTTTAATTTTAAATTCTTAATTATAATATCTAAAAAAATTTTGTCAGGCCAAAGTAATTATCATATCAAAATACTTTTCTGTAACTTTAGTCGTTCAGAAGTTATGGGCGCGAGAAATTTCCTGTTTTCCCGCCAAAGTAGTGGAAAAAGCAACAATTAGATTAAATTAAAAAAAAAAAAAAAACTATTTCTTTTAAATTTAAATTATATTAAATTTCCTTTGATGGTTTTAAATTTCATTGCATTGTGCACGGCTCTATATGACTCTACATGATTTATATATATTTTATGTATAGTGCATGTAAAAGGTTAGGTATATGGGATCTTTGCTACTGATTTTAATGAGTAATATCTCGAGAAAGCGAATTTTCCCAGATATGTGTTATATACCGAAAGTTGAGCAATCTCAAGGGCTATGTGGCCTTGAGTGACTATCAAAATCGTTAGAGCCATTTTTAAAAAAACTTCAAAAACTTAAAAAAATAAAATAATTTGAATTATAAATTCTTAAATATTTTATTTAGATAAATTATGTCAAGGCAAAGCTATTATTATTAAAAAATACCTTTCAAACGACATATAGGATGATTCTGTAGCTTTAGTCGTTTAGAAGTTAGGGGCGCGGGAAATCAGGCTTTTTTGGTTGTTTTCCCGCCAAACTAGCGGGAAACCCAAAAAGTCGTAGAACAAAAAATGTTCAGCTCGAGCTGTTTAATAAAATAAAAGTGGTTCCAGGACTCTTAAATAAAAAAATCTACAAACAGACTGACAAACAACAGGACAAACGTTCTTAATTTGGAAAGGCCGTTAAAATCTTGTTTATTGAATATCTTTTGAAAGGAGTATCGGATCAGGATGATCGAGGTGTCATTCGACGCGTATTTAAAGCTAGATCACAACAACATTAAAAAATTGGGAATTTTTGCTCCACCGGCCCCAATGGCTCCAATTTTCAAAATTTTTAATTTCGCACTTTCACTCTCATTTCTCCTAAACTAATCCGTTTTTGAAAAATCTTTGTTTCAACAGGTTTCCAATACCTTTCGATCAAGATATAAATGGTTCTGGTCGGACTATCGTAGCAGATTTTCAATTCTACGGCTATATATAGTAGTCTCCTTGCGCACCACAGTCTCGGTGCTCATCGTCACTACGTGGACTACCGTCCACAGTGATTAAATCATTTTTGTGTTTACGGGTTAATCATTCCACTGTTAGGCATGTGATATATTTTTGGTGATGGCATGGAGTTCCCCAATCTTTTTTTGTTGTATTTGTTTTCTGATTACCATTATAGCACCATTGGTAGGATCTTCTCCCTATTCCTCATGGACCAGTATATAATTTAAACACTTCCAGGGTATTATAATTTTGACCAAAAGTTTGCAACGCAGTGAAAAATGCATTTCCGACCCAAAGAAGTATATATATACTGTGGATCAGCATCACCAACATTGCAGATAGTCTTTTTTCTATTGCAGGTAGTATATGAGACGGCCGTCCACGTATTGACGATGAGCACACAGAGTGCGCAAGGCGACTACTATACATATATTCACGTAAAAATAATCAGCTTTCAATTGTTCGATCTTAAAAAGAGATATATCAATCAAAAGGTTTCGTTTTAGGAAAAGAGTTTGCGTACTTGGATTTTCAAAAAATCAATTGGTTCAGGAGAAATAGGACAAGGGCATTTTTTGAATTGGGTCTGCTTGGGCCGGTATAGCAAAATTACAAAATCGGGCGACTTTATCTTATAGATGCAATAGGAATTTTGTTATTTTTCAACATATACGAATCAATTGCAAACTTCAAGGGTGTATAATGTTCGACTTCCCGCTAGCTTCCTTTCTTGTTTTTGCCTCATTTGGTTTTCGTTTGTTTGGTCCCCATGAAATTGTTATTGTTACGGAGTGCCAGTTCCGTTTCAATTTCATTCAACTGTTGTATGATGGTTGTATTTGGCTATGGATGCCTGATTTCAATTCGAATCACGGACTTCTCCATTAACGTAGTTGTGCCGGAGATATTTGCAACAGTTGAGTAGTTCCCTTGTGTTGTAATTTGAGTGCAATGACACAGGAGGGGTTGTGACATTCTGTAAATGTATTAACCGTCTTTCCAGGTATATATTTTCTGTACGAAAATATATAGAATGTTTTTTTTATTTTTTTTTTTTTATTCTGCCAATGAATTAATATCTTTATCTGGCTACTTATAAGCATTACTACTTACCTAATTATCCCTAGGCGTTTGCCTAGGATCCCTAACTAATTCGAATGTTATGATAAATAACACAATTTAGAAAGCGCAGCATTTAACAACAGGTAAAAAAACAGCTGTTAAATTTTGTCATAAATGGATACCCAATTGTTATTAATATATTTTCCTCTGACTGTCGGCTCCCCTACACTTCTGAGTACCTCTCTCGGCCATAGGCAATGTAATCAGGTCGCCTGACAGTAGCTGTGCGCTTTTCAACGACCATCCTTCCAAATGCCAGGTCTCCATCGATGTGTCCATCCATGGTGTGTCCTTGTGGCTATGGTGCTATGTATGAACAATGACCACACCAAGACGAATATGAAAAATGAATGGTCGTTTGACAGGACGCTCCCATCCACTTCCACCTTGGCTCCATCGATGAATGGTAAACTTTAAAGGCTTCTCCTTCGTCTTCCATTGCCGGAATCATTTTACCCTATTTCTAATTAGGAATTATACTGACTCGTCCGTCTACTTCCTCGCTGACAGCATCTCAACGGCGATGAAACCAAATTACCAATTTGGGTCCAATAATCAACTAACAGTATTCAGATATAGCCTCCCATCACCCCAACAAAGACCCATTTATTTTGTTCTCTGAACCCATTTTCCGAGGCTCTTCATGTGCGGGTGCTGTGCGTGTGGTGAGATAATGGTTCATTGTGTGACATTTTTTATGCGATGGGACTCCGTTGGTTTGCCCTTTTGTGGGGTTAACTTGTTGATGATTGATAGCAGCGAAAGGATTTAAAACGGGTGTCTGTGTGTGTGATGGCAATGCCCTTGAACGGATTGAAGCCGAAACAAACAACCAAATACTCGTAAATCGAAAATAAATAGAATCACGTAAAGGAATTGGAATTTGCCAGGACCCCAGGATTTAAATATTAAGCAGCAGCTGCTAGTTGTATATTCAAAACATCCTTTTGCATATCGTTTAACCTAGCTATTAAATGTAATTTGCTCAGCTGTTGAAGTTCAATAAATAAATTAAGTTCTAACATATATTTAAATGATTTAAATGCCTTTATTTGTACAACTAAAAGTAGACAAATTTGGTTTCAACGGCTAATAAATAGCTTTCTATAAATTCTCACTTTAAAAAGTTTGTGATTCTACCACCTAATAAACGCTAAATAATTTATTTAATTGAATGATAATTAGGGCCAATAATGATGGGGTAAATTAATTAGGGTCATTGGTGGTATTGTACAAAATATATTCACAGAGATTTATGTATTCACTCAATCTGGACTTATGAATCCTAGCTTAAGTTTTTGTTATTTTCTTCACTGTGTGGTGTACACCTCCGACCCTTGGAGACTTAATGGATAATTTGGATAATTTCTCGACACAGCACAGCACAGTTCCCTCCAGGAAAACCCCCGATGGTGATGTTTGTTTGTTAAAATAAGTAATGTCGCGTTGGCTTATCCACTGGCCAATGGATTGTCGTATTTGCGTCTGGTTTCTATTTTTAGTGTCCGGGTTTTATTTTTATACAACCAGACATTATTTAGTTGTCTATATACATACATAGATATATATAACAACACACACGTGCAGCGCCAAGCGACTTCGGCTGAAAAGTGCAACCAAAGGCGGTTCCACGCCCAAAAATAAAATACAACTGCAACTTGTTGCGCCGCGGGGAGGAGAGAGAATACTAGAGGGAGGCAGAGGTAGCCAATGAGAAAAAGTAAGAAGCGCAGCCAGAGAGTGGCAGAGAGAGAGAGAGAGAGCGGTTAAAAGACGACCCACGTTGCGGCTACGCGATATTTTCTGTTACACAACATAAAGCTGTTTGTTTATTTGCTGATTACAAATCAGTTGTCTGTTTGTAAGCGCTGACCATTTTCTCTCTTTCGGATTCTCTGGCTGCTTTTCATATACATACTTACGTATAACGTTAAACGTTTTATCACGTCTTTTCGATTTGTTTTCTTATATTTTCTTTGATATGTGATTCTATTTTTAGCCCCGCTCTTTGGCTCTCTGTTTACTTTATAAATATTTAAATTGTTGTCACGTACGAAGTTCTTAATAGGTTACGTTATGTGTTTATTTAACTCATTTTGATTAGAAGTCGAAAAAATACAACGGAACCATGCAACTCGTCTTATATTTTTAGTTCCCGTTACAAAGTTCAACTTTTACTCTTTAAATTTTTAAAAGGCATTTGGCATTTTTGGTTGGTGGTGTTGCCCGGCCAATAGACAAATAACCAACAACGACAACAAAACCAAAATCCCCCACGCAGATGTTCTAGTCTTTCAAATTAATTGTTTACTCAAGTGTAATTAGGTAACCGAAATAATAAGTAAACAAATATGAACACATGAACACACACTCATGCTTTCGGGCTAAATACGTATTTATAATTAAATAACTTTTAGTGTCATTATTTAACTCTACTTAAACTAGAAAGCTAATTTGGTTAGACTTTTCCAGCTGTGCAATAGTGTCGCATAAAAAGTACAAACTGCGTATCGGAATTTCATAAAATTAGTTCCGAATGAAAACTTGAGTTGAATTCTAAGTTGATTAAGTGACTTGCAGAAACAGCTTTACTTGAAGCGAAATAAATCTTAACGAATGATCATAAACTTTAAAAACAGATATATTGCAATAGTTCTCTTATTATTAGTATAATTATAAGATCTGAATGACATCACAATTTGGATAAAGTTTATAAATCTAATTACACTCTCATATGGACCCGAGAAGCCCTAACACGATTAAGACTTCCTTTTCTGCGCGAAGTAAAATACAATTATGCATAATTATACCCGGTACTTCGACTCCGCTGCTGATGCTGATCAAGAATATATGTGTATACTTTATGGGATTGGAGATGCCTCCTTCTGCCTGTTACATACACTCTCAGTTTGCAAGAAGCTTTAATACCCTTGTACCCTATTGATACAGGGTATAACATTGCCGATAATTTACATACAATTTTAAAGTTTTAATCCTATATCTTAAAAACAACAAAAAACAGTTCACTTTGTCCGATTGTTCCTTGGCAGCTATAAGATATAGTGGTCCGATTTGGATATAATTTATGGCTATATGTATTTCTATATAGCCAATGTAAGTTATGTGTTTGGCTATATGTTTTTTTTACGATTTCCGAGAGCGGTTCAATTTTGAAAAAAAGGCCGCCTAATTCTGTTCGTTATTTATTGGTTGAAGGTCTATTGGAAATTTTGATTTTCATTGTTAAAAGGACCAGATAAATAAATTTTGCTATTGTAAACTGGGGATTTTGATCCTGATTGTTCCGTGAAATAGGATTTTTTTAGTTTAACGTTCAAGCCCGAGCCTAGTATCCTCAAATGTGCGGAATGTGTACTGGATAGAAGATCAGTTGACCAAGGATCATTCTTAAGACCTAGGAGTTTTCATCTTGACCGGTTTCTTGATCTCTCCAGCGATCTTTCTAATAGCCGGCGGGTAGCGCTTGGACATCCCGGGCTGCGAACTGAGAAAGGAAATCTCGAAGAGCGAGGGCCGGCTGGAGTAGACGTTGTGCAGCATGCTGACGAACCAGAAAAGCAGGTCGTCCATATTTTGAAGCGTGCACTGGGCAAAGACGGCGCCCGCATCCCGTCCGTGCTGGTGCGAGTCGAAGAGGGCGACGATTGAAGCTCGAAAATCGAAGGTGACCATCACCGTTCGACTGTCCGCGATTATGGCGGCGAACAGGTGCGAGGGCGAGCCTGCCTTCTGGAATACGGGCAGCGTCGCCTGGAATAGCCGCGACAGCTGCACGGCCACGTTCCTGTTGTACATCGGATTAGTCGGGTCGGCTTCCATGTGCGTGTAGAACCACTCCTCCAGCCGGAAGTTCATCTTGTGCTGGGACCGAATGGCCGCGATAGCGTCTGGAATGTTCAGGTTAATGTTCCTGGACTGCGGCGTGTTAACGGTGATCACATTGTGGTACACGTTATTCCCATCGTTCATCGCGTTGCCAAAGAGCTCCCATCCTCGCATCGGCAGATCGGAGACCCTATGGTAGAACCGTTCCGCCTTGTCTACCTTGTCTGCCAGGATCAGGGATACCAGCGTACAGGAGTTGGTGCCACTCTGCTGGAACTCGCCGAAGCGCGACTGACAGAAGTCGCGCGGGAACCACCAGATGTTAAGGTTGTCAATCTGCTCGTGAATGGCCATGGCCCCAAAAGATTGACTGGTGCTGCTTCCAACTTGTGTCTTTTGGTGTCGTAATCTAAGATTACCACTCCTACTCCCGATTCTGTTCTTGCTGATCCTGCTGCTCCTGCGGCCCAGTGGTAAACCCGGTCCTGGCGCTGTCCGCAAATTGCCGCTATCACATAATTCACGTCTGTGATGGATCTTCGGCCTTACAGCGGAAAAGTCGATGCAGACCGGTACCCGGGGACTGCCCCCTGTGGCAGCAACTGGCTCACGAATTTGCAATACGTCCAGGGTTCTAGGTGCTATCCCTCTCCAGTACACTCTCGCGGGACGAACGGGCTCCCGATTTCAAGCAAACATTGAATTTTAAGTGTCTTTCGCCGGAGGAGTGTTAGATGGGTAAAGGTGAAATTTTCGAGTTGGTAAAACAAAAAATTTCTAGACTAACAACTGACAAATAACGAACATGATGTTGGATCCGAGTCCAAAAGGAATCTGATCACTAAACCGAACAACTCTGGGACACTAATCGAAAAGCGAATGCTGGCTTCATTTTGTCTTTAAAATGTTTCAATGAATTTGATTTGTATACACTTGCAGGTTATTCTAATTGTATTCAGAATAATGTTTTAAAACAATAAAGGGATTATAACTAGCAAGTCGATTCTAAAAAAAATTGTGTGTTCGCCATTGTGTATTTGCGAGATTTCTTTTTAGTTATTTAAAAGTACTTTTACTTTGTTAAATTTGGAAAATGAGGTCTTAAATTAAAGCTACATTATCCCTTTTTTAATACACTTTTTTTATTTGACTATTCTCTTAAAATTTGCAGAGTCTAGCATTTCTTTAAATGGACCACTTCCCTTTTTTGTTTGTTTTTTGTCAATAAAAAAAAAATGCTGTTGTCCACCGAGGCTACTTTTTTGCACCCAATGGAGAGCTTGATGTTTAAGTAAAAATCAAAACAATAATAAATATATATTATTTTAAAGGGTAAATGTACACCTCGAAAGCGTACAAACGTGTGCTCACGATGCTGGGAAATGACCATTTACTTTTATATATACTATAATACCATTGTACCCTATTGGGAACAGGTATAAAAATCACACTAAAGTGTCCTTATCTCGGAGTAGACGGAAATATGTGGGAGAAAAACAAATTTATGTCAAAGACATTAGATCTTCAAAATGTCATACGATTTTGTTGTCCACCAATTTTTTGTGCTGGCTCTAGAACTAGGCTCTATTGAAATTTTGTTCAAAAGGCATACACATACATAAAGCACTCACTCACTCATATACTCTGTGTATCTAAAAAGTTATAATAACATAAATATGAGTTTTTAGAGTCATAGATAAATCAATATCATATTAATTAGTGATAATTGTATGTACACAATTCTTATGTTCCATGAATGTGCATTATGAATGTGATTTCTCAGTTTAATTTCATGATTTAGTAATGAATGAGTAATTTGTTCTATAAGCCCCTAGTCTGAATTTGGGAAGGGCAGATTTTTATTTTAGCTAATATCCAACTACATTAAAACTTTTTTAGCTTCGCGTTCTAGGAAACGCGTTTCGCATTGTGTCAAAACGCTGTGCAAATATTTAACAGTGGCGCCCAAGATTAGCCAGTCCTGCCAAGAAGTTCTAATTTTAAATTGCAACATTGGGAAAGAATGAGGCTACTTGCGAAAAGAACAAAAATAAATTCAAGAAACAAATATGTGAAGTGTGTCGGAAATGCTAATTAATGGTATCGTAAGCATTTCGTCCATTGCTGTTGATCATGATTGGGGTACTTGATAGATTTTTGCTGAACGGCAAAAGCGGTACAGATCTTTGAGATGTCGTGTTTCTTGCCATTAACAAATTCCCAGAATTTCCGCGAGTGAAAAAATGGGTATTGGTGAAAACCAGAAGCATTAACGCTTTCTACAAAATTCATACTGCAGTAGTTTAGCAAAAATAAATCTATTGTGATTGAAAATGCAATAGGCATGTCTACAGGATAACGAACTTAACGAGTTTCCTATTTGCAATACTCTATGAAACCAATGATATATATGTAAATATAATCTTTAACATTTGTTATGGGCAATAGATTACCCTTTAATTGCATTACTTAAGTTCCTGAATCGAAGTCTTCGTCGGCTTGTTCAATCCGCAGAAGTCCAGTCGCGACTATATGCAAGCTTGAATATACAATTGATTCTGATCTCGCCAAGATCGACATCAGAATTTATTTTGCTGGTGATTGTCTTCATAATTCGAACGCTTTTTATACCCTTGCAGGGTATTATAATTTAAGTCATAAATTTGCAACGCATTGCAGTGTTCAAGTATATGTCATCTATAGAATATGGTTATTTGAAATTTATTAATCCTGAAGAATATAAGAATCTGAATTAAGTTTTAATACTTTCTTCAAAGTACATATATTATTTTAACAGCGGACGAAACCGCTGTTACACACTTCAATGTAAGTTCCATAAAATCCTGGCTTCCCACATCTTTTTTCGTATCTTTCGCATTTCTTTTATTCTCTTAATTAAATTTACACGTGAGCCAGTTAAAGCGATGTCAACGAAGGATGAACAAAGTCATCATCCATCCAACAGCATGCTCTGTAATTCAATCCCCGGCAATAAGCTTTCCTTCCAACACAAACAATCAGGACAATGGGTGAAACCTGTGGATGAAGGGATATGTGGACGTGGATAATAGCAAACAAATGCCA
>VNJZ01013754.1:0-18341 GCA_008042795.1 Drosophila asahinai
TTTTTTTATATATATATATATAAATATCGACTGTTAGGCAATCGCTCGGGATATTTATTTCCAAAATAACGCGTATCTATGCGTTGTTAGAGAAGTTAATGTTGCCCATAATGTATACTTTTTACATCTCACTGCAATTATAAATATGATAAATTCTTTATATGTGAGCGCGAGGGCTTATACCCTTAAGTTTATGTATTAATTTAGTACTTCATTAATGTTCATAGGTGAGAGACTACAGCGGGCTCCAAAACTCAGACAAAGCAAACTTATTTTTCAAGATGGACCAGGAGAATTCAGTGAGACATCCAAAAATGAACAAGGGAAATTCAAGTATGCTAAGGGGAAATCCGAAAATATTATCAAATCCACTTTCAAGTGAAAACTGGAATGGTTGGGTTAAATCTTAAACTGCAAGGATATGTACATATATAAGTTTCGGCTTCCCGAAGCTAGCTACCTTTTCTTACTCTTTGGTTAATAATTTTCATTGCAATATTAATTGGCAGGTTTCATCTATAAATCGAGTGTTGAGGAATTTAGCCTCTCAGAAGGAGCAGCAGGCGCAGCAACAAAGTGAATCTGTTTATGAGAAGCTACGAATGTTTAATGGGCAAACCGGCGGATGGGCCTGGTATCCAAGCAATGCAACTACGGCCCATTTAGCTTTACCACCAGCTGCGTCATCTGTTTCAGTATCAACGCCAACAAATTTATCTGGACAAATTAATCGAGATGATGTACAAAAAAGAGGCAAGTAATAAAATTGCATAGCAATATAACATTTAATTCAATAATTCGTTTTAAATAAAAATCTCTTAAACCATAATAAAATAATAGTTTTCCATTTAAAGAAGGTTTTAAAAAATATAACTTTTAATTTATTTATTTTACAAGCTTTTTTCTGAATTGTAATGGTACAGTGAACGGTACACGATTTCCAAATATTTTTACCTCAGGTATTCCTATTTATTGTACAAGCTTATTTCTGATTTGTAAAGGTACATCGTGAACGGTACAAGATTTCCAAGTGTTTTTTATCTCACCTTTTTCTATGAAAAACAACTTAATCTGTTCTTAATAGATTTCAATAAGAAGATTTGGTAGAAAAAGAATTTCGTATATTTTGCATGCGAAATAATTAAATATAACGTTTTTAGGTCGACTTTCACATGAAAACACTAAAATATTCTAGGTAACCATTGTTTTATGAACATTTTGTTTTGAATTTCAAGTTTCGTTATAAATATACACACAAGAATACGATGATAATGAAAATTGTAATTTTTAGACATGGTTGATCTTTTGCTGGAAATACCCATATCCGAATATTAAAGATTCAACAGCTTTGTGAGACCTAATAGGCTCAGGATGGCACATGCCTAAGCACAGCTTTTTTAACTTATTATATTATTTAATATATATATTTATTTCATAATTGACTTTAAATATGTAATAAATCAAGCAATCATCTAAAATGTACAAATGAATAATAATAAAGAAAAAATTGCTCTTATTTTGAGCGCGATTTGTTTTCTATTTTCTCGACTCTTGACTATTAGGGATTGCAATATTTTCACAAATTTCACAAAAAGTATAAAAAAAAAAATTGCTGTAAAACTTGCTTTAGCTCTAAATCGAGTTTTTTAACGCGTTATAAACAGAAAACATAAGCGGTTTCATATCTGTATGTATTTTTTTAACAATACTCCTCATTTCGACAAAATATGGTGGCAACTGTGGCCGTAACTTAAAAAATCTCAATCGAACTGGGGGCCTGATCGGACACTAGGAAAATTCACTCCTCGGAAAATCAATTAGGGAACTGAATATGAATTTACTAAAATGCTTATGAATAACTTATGTTAAATGTTACATTATTGTGATATACATTTAATTTCTTTTATGGAAAGGAAGGCTTACAATATTTTAAGTATGTTCTATGGGAGTATTTAGTCAAATTCCTGGGATTTCGATATTTATAATAGGCAAGCCTTTTCAAAGTTTTCGTGATTTCTTCCGAAATATTAACAATGAAACTTTGTAGAGAATATTATAAGATATTTAAGGAAAGCATTATAAATTAATTTAATTAAGTCAAGAATTATCTGTACAAAGTTGAGGGGGCCCATTGCACAAAATTAGTTTTGTATGTATTGTTATGTTAAATTTAAAGGACCTAATTCTATTCAACCCTCCATATAGTCTCATCTCAAACATCTTATATAAATGAATTTTCTCACAGATGATCAAACAGCAGGACCAAACAAATAGTTAATTTGATGGTCATTTGTTGTTATTTGCCATTAAATCGTATTGTATAAAGCAATTTGACTTCATCCTACGTATGTTTCTGTTTCTATTGGATTGTTTTTGTTTCTCTGCTCAATCAATAAATTGGTCTAACATATGTGCCATTGCAAATATAAATAAAACATCCACCGCTTTTCCGTTGGCGTTTATATCATTTTCTTTAATGTGGATTGTTTCCCCTTCGTCACAATTACTGGCCAATTCAACCACGCATTTAAACAAAACACAGAAGGAAATATTGCTGTAGTCTCCTGCTCTGATCAATGAATAACCGGCCTTCTAAAAATCATTGTAAACTTTTTTAAGGCAAAAAAATATATTGACATTTCTTACCCTTAAAAAACAAAGCTCTCTTATTATTTAAAATTTGTTGATTTCAGACGTACAATATTCAGCGGACGTATCCCACCCAAATTCACATGATAGTACGTCCGACGGCAATTCTGATCACAATTCATCGGGGGACGAAGACTCGCAAATGCGACTGAGGCTAAAAAGAAAATTGCAACGAAATCGAACATCGTTTTCAAATGAACAAATCGATAGTCTGGAAAAAGGTAACTAAGTAAATTCTTCATAATATATTACGTAATCATTAATAAGGAAAAGGACGGATCAGAAAGACTAATAATTACTCAAGAGGACCATAGGTTACAGTTGGAAGTTAGTAGAAATTGTATAACTAAATTTAGCATATGAAAGCGTAGGTAGTATTTATGACTAAGGCAGTCCTCCGCCGTCGCGGTTTCAAAAAAAAAAAAATTTTTTTTCATATTTTTGAAGTAGACGATAATAGTAACACGCCCTTAAAAGCGTTTTGTAAAAAAAACGTTCGTTCAGATTTTTGAATTTTTGATTTTTCGAAATTTTACAGCCTCCAAAAGACCAAAAAACATGGTCGACAGTTCACTTTTTTTTGTTAAAAGTTGTGCTTTTTAACAATTTTTGAAAAATTTAAAATCGCCCAATACCAAACATAGCCATCGTAACACTAATTAATAATCAATTTCAATTTTTCGATTTCACACATTGACATCGCTAAAAATGTGCCACAAAGTCAGCTATCCAGATTTGACACGGCACTTTCAAGGTCATCTCAAGGACGCTGCAACAAACCCGACATAGAAATTGCTTATATGGTTTTAAAGTCGTAAAATCCAATGAATCCAATAAAAAAAACTTCATGAAATTATCTTGAGTAGTTCTTTAACAATGCATTGTTGAAAATAGGCTTGAAATTCGGGCCTGACGGTGGAGGACTGTCTTAATGAAAACCTTTAATTAATGGTGTTAAGTTAAGTTAAGATGGTTAAAAATTCTAACTGACTGAGATACCGAAAATATAGAAAAATTTGGACAGAAGCCAAAATGACTAGATTTATGCGTTGCGTATAAATTCTTTAAAAATAATTCGTTGATCACAATATTTGTTTTATGCGAAATAAATATTCTCTTTGATCACGTTTTTTTTTTTGTTTTCTCCCACTTCATCGTCTGGGTACACAATTAATATTACTAATATTACTACGGTTTTAATTTCATTATGATCGGAGGGGTGACCGCAGGGTGAACGTTTATGGTATTTTTTACAATGTGAAAACCACCCTCGCTGCCCATAAGCGATCTATTTTGTTCAGAATTTTATTTAATTTTATATGTAGCATGGTGCCGAACTAAACAATGTTAAATTTTTAACAAAATATTGAGTTTATGGACTGCGAACATTGAAAAAAAAAGGTATACAAACCCCGACTTACTGAAGTTTCCTTTCTTGTTTTTTATTCAAAAATTCGTGGTTCAAGAAACAATTAAATTTCCTTTTTCCAAAAAATTTGTCAAAATTTACTGATGTGCAAACAAACTACGTCCGCCATTTAAAAAAAAAAAAAAAAAAAAAAAGGTATACCAAGTAAACATAAACACTCATAGACGAGGTAATATAAAAGTGATAATCGCACATTCAACTCAAAACATTTCTGAACATTTTTTAATTCTGTAAAAATTAATAATAATAAAAAAATATATATTATTTATTTAGTTATTCTGTGCTGATCGTCACTACTTGGACGTAGCCCAATCCCTTTCTTTATAAAAATATCATCAAAGTGAGATAAACGGTGGTACCCAAAGCATGAATTTCCAGACATGGAAAAATAAATATGTTGACAAATGTTGCTAGAAACATGTTGAGCAACACGCACTGCCGCTCTCATCATAGATGATAAACAAGCATACACAGAAAGTTTCTTCCATGTTTATCATCAAAATGTACTACAATTTTCAGAAAACGTCCGCGATTTTTATGATTTTCGGGGGGCGGAAGTGGGCGTGGCCAAGTTTTAAAACAAATTCGAATGATGTCACCAAATTCAGTAACTCTAGCTTTTATAGTCTCTGAGATCTGTTCTTTCACACGGACAGACAGACATCGACTAAATCGACTCGGCTGGCGACGTTGGTCAAGAATTTGTATACTTTATAGGGTCGGAGATGTCTCCTTCTGCCTGTTACATACATAATTTTGTTGGCACTAACTTATAATACCCTTGTCCCTACTTTACCGCGTGTTTTTAAGGCTATGCTTAAATTTGTGTTGAATGGCCATTTTTGGCCTGGCCAAAATAATAAGTACACCAATTCTACAAATCCTACAACTCGAAACGTATTACAATTTTCACACTGTTTTCTTAATGGTAGTAATCTTATGATAGTATTAAGTATACTAACACTTATTTTGAAATAATTTGTTGATTCTTTTTGACATACTAAAAATAAGTTTGTGACGAGTCACCCTTAGAATCTCATACCGGGCTTTTTGCAAGAATTCCCACAATACTTGGGCATTTTAAAACGTATTTTGGGTATTTTTGGTATTTAGTCTCCCAATAAGTTTACAATTGGGTTTAAGTCCGTAGACCGACTTTGACAGCTTATAACGTTTAACTTATAACGTTTACGTGTAAGTCAGGCATTGATCAGTCCTGGCGTTGGTTCTATGCCGTTGTCCTGTTGAAAGACAAATCTCAAGGGCATTTTTTTGCAGTAAACGGTTCGCATAATGTCTGTTAACTTATTTTTATAACCGAATCGAGGGACTTCTATGTGTAACGGACGTCAATTTTTTTGCTTAACTTTATTTTCTCGAAGTAACGGACTTTTTGTGGTATATACTCTGATAAGTCTACATTTTAAGATAGGACGAACCTTTTTAGATCAGGTTTCATGTCCAATTTGAGCGGTAAGGGCCTTGAAAGACTTAATAGGTTTAATTATTGATAAACTGACGATGCAGTTGTTCGATGTTTCTGAATATTTTTTCGTTCGTTCTCGTTTTTGCAGTAAGCTCTTTTTATTGTAAAGTATTCGAATAGAATTTGAGGGTTTTTCGGCATTTCCTGAAGACTTTTCCTTTAATATTAAGATATAAACCAAATTGGTAATTTTTAACAGTTCAATTTCGATTTGGTCCATCCAGTGTTTTTTCATTTGTATATTGTTCAATATGTAAGAAGTTATTAAAAAAGAAAACATTTTGAGCATTATTGTAGACTTAATACTTAAAATTGTAAAATAACGCCGGTGTACTTATTATTTTGGCCAGGCCAAAAACGGCCATTCAAGACAAATTTAAGCAAAGCATTAAAAAAACGCGTTAACCCCCTCTTATTTTTTATTTAAATGATTCGCCATACTGTAACTTTTCAATATATAAACAATTGGCAGGCATACATTCAAAAAGAATCGAGCAATAACTTAACAAAGTGGCACGATGCCTATGTACTTATTATTTTGGCCAGTAGTGTATGTATTTTCTTCCTTAATATTTTTTTCTGCAATTTGCAAGCTAAATATTTACAACCTTTCACTCCTCCGCAGTATTAATCAGAGGGCCCAACGAATTTAACTGGAGCGCCAATTTCTCAAAAGCTGCCGCCACAGGAACCCTGCTTCTTCGAATTTAGCAGTAAAAATTATATTCCCTCAAATGAGATATTTTTTACTGTTTAAGTACATAAAACCTGAATTAAATAATGTTGGGAGTTTAGCATTTTAAGGCTATTATTATGAAGTCAAATAGTATTATTATTTAGGCAAATCTTTCTTTCATTTATTGTAATCCTGAATTGAAGAATTTCAGGACTAAAATCGGGATTGAAAGTCATATATCTTAAGATAGTCCCCATTCTGACATCCTGGAATTTTGATCTGCCTAATCGTTGATACTCGACATTTTTATTCTTGTATATTTATAAACTTTACTTAAATGTATTTGCAGAATTTGAACGAACGCACTATCCGGATGTTTTTGCCCGAGAAAGGCTTGCAGATAAAATTGGTTTGCCAGAGGCACGTATTCAGGTTTGTCTTTCAGTTTTGTTCAATTATATTCTGTTTTATTTAGAGACTCTATTTATAGGTTTTTATTTATATATGAAGGCTATATTCTTGATTTGGTAATAAGAAGCAATTTAAATATTATTACTTTTATTTTTTTAAATATATTAAAGACAAATACGATACCGGAACCATTCGTTTGAAAAAGCTTAAGATTTATATTTATATGCATATTTAGAGGTTTTGGGAAGAAATCCCCAGAAAACAAGTCACCAAAATGAAAAACGATTTATGTCCCTAATAAATAAATAAATTACGCAAAGTTGTATACCCTTGCAGAGGGTATTATGATTTAACCAGAAGTTTGCAAAGCATTGAAGAAGGCAGCCGCAGTGAAAAATCTACCATTCTACATGTAACGAGAAAGAAAGCTAACTTCGGTAAACCGAAGTTGGTATACCCTTGCAGTCGGCAATTGGATCATTGAAAATCGAACCATTTTAGTAATGTTGAAAAAATATAGAATTTTGTCAATTTTACATTTTACATGTAGAATTTTACATTTTCATATAAATCGACCGATCGCTTCTATGGCAGCTATATGATATAGTTGTCCGATCTTAAAAAAATGAAAACCGTAATTCTAGAACCATAAAAAACTGCTATATCTCAAAATTTATTGAATTCGTTTAAAAACAGAGATGTTAATTTTTTTTACATTAATTTCGCCATTGTTCCTATGGCAGCTATAGGATATAGTAGTCCGATTTGGGCCGTTCCGACATATATACTGCGTGCTAAAGATATAAGACTATGATGAAAATGTCAGCTCGATAGCTCCAAAACTGAGTTCGCGTAGAAACCGACAGACGGACAGACAGACAGACGGACATGGCTAGATCGACTCGGCTGGTGATGCTTCACTGCGTTGCAAATATCATGGCAAAATTATAATACCTTCTGCAAGGGTATAATGGTATAAAGGCTAAGTTAAGTTCAAGTTAAATAATGTATAAAGCACGTAATATATTGTCATATCTTTCAATGGCTTCAATAAATACTAATAAACAAGATTAAAAAATGCAAATCTACATAACATGTATTTCGCAACGTTACTTCACGCAATTTAACATCAACAGTAAAAATTTTAACAAAGGGAGAAAGGAACAGAAGAAAGAGACTCTTTAAAAGTCATCCCTCTAAAACGTATCATTATTCACTTCACCCCCATATCTTATAGCTACTGTTAGTGCAAGTTCATTACAAAAATATTTTTATCGACGTTACGGCTCTTGATTATTTGTACAAAGTGAATAAAAACAATTTGACTGTAAAAATACTTGAAATAGTCCTTGAATTCTTGATGACGGGGGCGCGAATCGAAAATATATACATAAGGGGTAACTTGTCAAACTGAAGTGGGAACGGCAACAATAATGTTCAGCTATAAATGTCACGGCAAAAATATTATTAAGCCTTGGAAAATATTGTAATCCCTTTTTCACCCCTTTGTGAAATCTTTGCTAGACCCTTGAAAAAGTTTGCTATATACATTCATATATAAAACCGCATTATAGAGGGTGTCCTTTGATTGAAAAGCTCTTTTGACAGCGTGACTGAAATTAGTAGTAAAGGTTCATTAGACATGGAAAGATGTTTGTCTTCGTAATTAATAATAAAGATAATACCACATTTCATATTATGTATCGATTAATTTTCACGTTTATGATTATATGTTGTTGGTTAAAGTGAAAGATAAAACAATAGCAAAAATCATTTAGGCAATACAAAAAACAAGAAAGAAAGCTAACTTCGGTATACCGAAGTTTGTATACCTTTGCAGTTTGCAATTGGATTATTGAAAATCGATCCATTTTAGTAAAATTGAAAAAAATATCGAATTTTGTAAATTTTGTAAATTTTACATTTTGCATGTATAATTTAACATTTTCATATAAATCGACCGATCGCTTCTATGTCAGCTATATGATATAGTTGGCCGATCTTAATAAACTTATAACCATCATTCCTATGGCAGCTATAGGATATAGTGGTCCGACTTCGGCGTTTCCGACATATAGTATATACTGCTTTCTAAAGAAATAAGACTATGCTGAACATTGCAGCCCGATAGCTAAAAAACTGAGAGACTAGTTCGCGTAGAAACCGACAGACAGGTCGACTCGGCTGGTGATGCTGATCAAGAATATATATACTTTATGGGGTCGGAGATGCCGATGCCTCCTTCACTCTGTTGCAATTATCATGGCAAAATTCTGCCCTCTGCAAGGGTATAAAAATATATAATAAGAGTTTACGTAAAAAGGGAAGAAAATATATAATGTTTTAGTCCATTAAAGGTCTGCACGAATGCACTCAAAATTTTCGGTTATTTAAGTACAACCAGCTTGAGTCGCAATTCGACGTGCCAAAACGGTTTCAACAAAGTAAATTTCGCATTGGTTAGAGTTGTATTCGCTGTATGCGAAATAAGTGAAATTTAAACCAAAGCGTAATGAATAGAATGAGTGAATGCGGAGTAAATGTTTCGAGTACTCGGATGAAATTTTGGCATTCTCGTCATTCATGGCTTCCAGACCAGAAGCAGCAGAGCAGCAAATTTAGTGATAAGTACTTTACTAAATTGCATTTCAATATGTACTTACATAATATATGTGTAAATAGAATAACACATTAATTTTCAGATGCTAGAAACAGCTATCTCGAACCACTATCAGAGAGACGTGCTAGAAAGAAAAAGCACTCCACGTTAAAATTTTTATCTCTGACAGGCGAGAAATTATATTCGGTAATAAAGAAAATTAGTTATTTTAAGAAAAGATTTAAGTTTTAAATAATTTTTCGGAATGATTTTCAATTACAAAACTATAGAACTAGATGTTTACAAATTAAACGTGTATTATTATTACAGGAATATTTTAAAGAATTTTTTCTGGGCAATGTTAGTTTTTATACCCGGTACCCATAGGGTACAAGGGTATTATAAGTTAGTGCCAACCGAGAATGTATGTAACAGGCAGAAGGAGAAATCTCCGGCCCTATAAAGTATATATATTCTTGATCAGCGTCACCGAGCCGAGTCGATTTAGCCATGTCCGTCTGTCTGTCTGTCCGTCTGTCTGTCCGTCTGTCTGTCTGTCCGTCTGTCTGTCCGTGAGAAGCAACAGATCTCAGAGACTATAAGAGCTAGAGTTACCAAATTTGGTGACAACATTGGAATTTGTTGCACGCAGATCAAGCTTGTTTTAAAATTTGGCAACGCCCACTTCCGCCCCTGAAAATCATAAAAACGTTATATTAGCTATATGCGTGATTTTCGGCTTAAAGTTAATAGATACAATAAATGAATAAAATAGAGATGGACGTTTCCTGAAAACTTCAATAAAATCGGATGATAAACATGGGAGATATTAGCAATAAGGTTTAAATTTTAATACACCGCCCTAAGGCACTGCTGTTGCAAGATGTAGCCGACAGGTGGCGCATTCGAGCCTTGGCCGTGCGATATAATGGCGCCAATGTATGTATGTACAATTTTAATTTGCCTTTTAGTGTGAAGCGCAAACGTTTAGGTACCGGGTATCTCACAGTCGAGCACAACTTGTTGTTTTTGTATTTATATTTTATTTAAACTTTTAATTCTAATATTTAAGAGAGTTAAAACAAAATCGTTTGTTTTAGAGTCTTATTCGAACCTTTTTTTCCATTATACAATATATGTTAAATACAAATTCCTGTAATTTTATTTTTACCACGAATTCTATTGGTGGCTTCGTCAGCCCACCCGCTGACACCATGTCCACATATGTAAATGTTGGAGTTTGTTTATCTTGGCCAGCTAAGTCCAGCCCAAGTCGTTTAATTAGATAGCCACAGGTGTATTCCATGGAGTCATCTGCAAGCTCGCTCTCTATCTGGGTCTCTTCCCATGCCTGATCTTCATTGGCTAATTCAGTAGCAGAACTAACCGAGCTCGACGACGCTGTTAAATTAACATTTAATCCAACCATGGCACTAAGTTAATAGAAGTTATGGTCTATTAATAAAAATATTATTTATTCCAAAGTTTAGGACCGGTAAAGAACACAATACTTTCTGGATATATTTATTTCGAATAGGAAAACAAAAATATACATATAAATTTACACATATACATACAACAAACAAATAAAACAAAAATACACATTTTATCAAACAAATTCTGTTTTGTTCTTTATATCGATTTGTTTTTAGAAGAAAATGACAAAAAAATCTAACACAACCTTTTCCGACAACGTTTAACGAACGACTGTCAAAATATCGTCCTTAACTGATGATCTCGATGAGATTACCTTGTATAATTGTATCATGGTTTAATCGCTATGATTTTAAATAGAAAATTAAAGAAAAATTCAATATGTTTCAAAATTACAGCAAATATTACATTTTTATTTCGTCTTTTATTATTGGATTTTTAAACATTATTTAGTAAAATTTGAAAATATTGCATAAAGTCATTTAAGCCAATTTATATAAAATTTTGTTAACTTATGTCTGTAGGTTTGGTTCTCAAACCGACGGGCTAAATGGCGGCGGGAGGAAAAAATGCGAACGCAAAGAAGGTCGACGGATAATGCTGGAAGTGGTAGAGCCAGTACAGGACAAAATAATAATCCTTCAGGAACAGGAACAGCTGTATCTTCCACCGAAACGTCAAATAACTCTCCATCCGGCATTGTTAGCTTAGCTGTCAACGGTCCGGAACGAGCATCATCGTCGGGAATAATTAGTAATAACCTTCCCGAGACAACAACGAGTGAACCAACCGTAAGAATAAATATATACAACATATAGATCATACAAATTTTGACCTAAAATCGCCCTAAAAAACTAGCTTTTCGCCCGTATATTTAGAAAATCGCACTAAAAAAGCAAAAGGCGATTCGCCCTAGTTTTAAGAAAATTTAAGAAAAATCAAGTGAAGAGCGATTTTTCCTGTTTTGGGGCTGATTTGCCCTATAAATCAAAGAATTTGTCTTTTTTGAACGTTGCTCAACACGTTCCTAGCATCATTTGACTTTTTTGAATGTTGCTCAACATGTTTTTAGCAACATTTGTCTTCATTTGTTAACATTTTTTTTTTCCATGTCATTGTGCTATGTAATTTCACGCACAATGCTTTGGGTACCGTGTATCTCACAGTCGGTCACACTCGACTGTAGCTTTCTCACTTCTTTTTTCTTATATGTATGTACAGTTGCGAAAAAATTAATAGCACTGCCAGCATAAGCAATTTTTAAATAGTTGTCCAGTTCATAATTTTAATTTTACGGAAAACTCGAATACACTTTGATAAAAGGGGGAAACAATAGCTAATCTATAAATGAGACAAAAACTACAATCATATCTTAAGTTTTCAAGTTATTTAAGAAACTTTCCCAAAAATAATCAAAACTGGCAAAAAAAAATTGGAAAACAAATTTTAATTATTTAAAAAATTTAAAAATGTCAAAACCGTAAAAAATATAGGAGTTAATCATATTGAACTATGAAAACTTAGTATATCTTATTCATTTCATATTGAATTAACCAAATGTGATTGACTTAGAAGCAGTAACTGCTCTATTGGTGTCAAATCCCAGATTTTTGATAAAATTAGGATCAAGCGACTGTTAAGGGGGCTTCATGACTAACATATATCTGTTTAATTGGCTTTATCCTGTTTTTTTTTTGGGGCTAATGTCCTGTTGAAAGACTTACAATATATATATAAAATCTATTCGCGCACACTTCCTAATCTCGGATGGGTTTGTACCGACTCCATAGTAGAAAAAGCAGGCCTATATCAGTACACTTGGACCTCCAAGCTTAATGGCTGTTATGGTAAAGGTGGTTGGTGTTTTGTGCTTTCCACCAAAAAAATGCACTTGCTCTTACCTTACCTGACCACCAAAAATTCCATAATTTTTTGTATGTCGAATTTTCATGCTCCTAGGCTAATGCTCTGTGTCTAGAAATATGTCTCTCATTTAAAAGTGTGTTCTTCTTTGGGCAGCAGAGTTTTGGGTTATATTGCCGGACATATGTGTGAACTGCTTGCTCTATTGCATCCGATTTAGGCTACTTTCAAGCTCAGTAAAAGGCTTAAAGGGATTAATCTTACTCTCAGCAAACAAGAGGGTTAGAAACTGTTTTTGTTCACGTTTTTCAGTCGTTGCCTTCCATTTTATGACATTTTCTATTATTTTATTAGAATATCTTACCAATTAACCAACTTTACTGCGTCCCACGTCCTCTTATAATGTTTACTATTTTTTAGGATGAAAACAATGAAATCATAACCAAATCTGATAAACAAGTGCTTTCTTTTAAGGCAATTCAGCGAAACATAAAAGATTTGTTAAAAAATGTTGTAGTTGTATTATTTTTTTTAGGTACTTTTACGGACTTTTTCAACAAAATTCTAAAAAAAATATTTAGACAGGAATTTTAAGAACAATAGCAATGCGACGTATTTGCTTAAAGACTAGCGCAAAACCCTTAGCTAGCTAAAAGGGTTTCATATTTCTAATGTGACCAGGTTTTAAAGTGTTTACCGAAAATCCATACGAAACGCCAAACGGCCATACTGACAGCTGTGTTTGTTTAAAATTCAAATTAAACGCGGTGGGCCCGAGTACGCCACAAATACCTTCAAAATGAACAAATGATTTATTTATTGCCGTTGACGAGGACGAGCTGCTCCTGGCCCTGCAGCTGCTGTTACTACCACTGGTGGATCACTCCACATTGTAGTCGTACAACACCTGCTACGTGTCGCCATGCCTATTGACATTGTTGTGCACATGCAAGTCCCTGACGACTGCTGCCACGAACTAGGCGCCTAAGTCGCCGCGCGCGAAAAAAAAGGCATATTTCGCCGAGCTCTAGATAATACAACAAATTATTTGAAATATATAAAAAAAAAAAAATAATAAAAAAAATAAAAAAAACCATTGCTTCAATTGTGCGCATTTCGAAATATTGATAACACAGGTAGACAAAAATTTACCTTTTTTCGTGCTGCGAATAAAACCAATTGATTCTGATAGATCTGAACCGGTACATTACTAGTCCGAAACTGTTTTGTTTCCATCACGTATCAATTTTCAGAAAACCGCGGTCAAAGTATCGTGCACTGCTTTAATTGCACTTTTCAAGGCTTAACAACTGATAGATACCCGGCACCTAAACGTTTGTGCTTTACACTAAAAGGCTATTTAAAATACATACATCAAACTCTACTTCGATACTTCTTAAAATAAATCGCCTTTCCGATTAGCTCCCCACCTAAACAATTTAATGTCATACTTAAATAAGAATGATACATTTTATAAGGACACCAAAAACTGAGTTATGTTATTTTTTGTCATTTTTTGCTCTATTCTTTTGTCATTTCTTATGCAGTTAGCGCCATTATATCGCGCGGCCAAGTCTCGAATGCGCCACCTGTCGGCTACAGCTTGCAACAGCAAAAGCAGTGCCTTAGGCGAATGTGTTAAAATTCTAACCTTATTGCTAATATCTCCCATGTTTATCATCCAATTTTACTGAAATTTTCAAAAAACGTCCGTTATTTAACGTTAATTTATTTTATCAATTAACTTTAACCCGAAAATAACGACTATAGCTTATTTTACGTTTTTTTAATGATTTTTGAGGGCGGAAGTGGGCGTGGCAAACTTGATCTGCGTGCAAAAGATTCCAATGTTGTCACCAAATTTGGTAACTCCAGCTCTTATAGTCACTGAGATCTGTTGTTTCACACGGACGGATAGACGGACAGACGGACATGGCTAAATCGACTCGGCTGGTGATGCTGATCAAGAATATATATACTTTATGGGGTTGGAGATGCCTCCTTCTGCCTGTTACATACTTTCTCGGTTGGCACTAACACATAATACCATTGTACCCTATGGGTACCGGGTATAATAACTCCCAAACCTTACGAAGCCCAGAGCTGGTATTAAGGTTAAAAAAAGCGTTGGCCTTTCTACTTCAATATTAAGGGGGGGTATGGTATTTATTTTTTTTCGCCACTTTTTTTTTTTATTTTTTTATATGAATGTCTGACATCTAAAAACATAATGTCCAAATTTGACATCGATCGGAGAAAAAATTACGAAGTAATGGTTAGTTGAACGGAGGTCATTCTAAGTTCGATGTATGGGATGTCAAAACTTTAAAGCGCTCCCCTGAAAAGTGCCATTTTCAAAGTCGGTGTACACGATTACTCAAAATCTACTTGACCAATCGTTTTGAAATTTTGCACACAGCTTCTGCAACTAATTCTCCAGGTATCACCGTCGGATTTTTTTAATTTTATTTTTTATTATATTTTTTATTTAACAATTAAACTTTTTTTTTAGTCAAAAATTGAATTTTTGACTTCAAACTTTCATGAAAAATCTATGAAAAAAAGAAAAACTTCACGGTGATTCTTCCGGACAATTATCCTTTACCGAATGCATATTCTGGTATTCATATCGGACGATTCTGTGGACCGTTGTACACCGCAAATCAACTTTTTTTTGAGGGGCCACAGGAGATTCCCTATAACTCCTATACATGTGCATACTTTTCCATAAAACATTTTTAAAAAAATTGTCTAATATATAATTATAATTGTCATTTAAATAAATAATCTAGGTCAAGCCGTTTCACCACAACAAATTATTGAAAAGTGGCCCGTTTTGCAACGAATTAGTAAAAACCCCCGGGGGCGCAATTTTTTTTCTTTTAAATAATTTTTTGCATCCGGCGCTACATTAAGTATTCCTAATTTTTGAAATTAATCGAAAATTAGAACATGGAAGGTCCTTTATAATTTTATATATAATATTATCTTAATATTTAAATACAAAAAAAAATTGAATTAAATAGTGGTTAATTAGTACGTATTTTACGTTGTCAAATTTTTGTTTTATTTATATATCACGCATAAATGTATTCAAAGTGTGCAAAGTGTCGAAATATATAGTATTTACGCTAAGCACAAATTGACAAAAATTTTAAGCTTCACATACCACTGTACCGATCGGGAATTAGACAATGTACGTTGAAGCACCCCCTTTTTATGGCGTTTTTTTTTTTTTTAATTTTTTGGAAGGTTAATAGAAAATTACCTTTTTTTATATAAAATATATATACATTTTCATATCGAACACAAAATCGTACGAATGTAACGTGCGACACGTGGGATTTGCCCATATTGCTTATGTTATTTAACTACACTTACCTTTAAAAATATCTAACAACAGCCCGCCTTTCAAACTTTCAAACTTGCTCCATCTTCTTGTCACGCACTAAACCAAAACAGAAAACAAATTCCCAAAACTTCGACCGCAAAGAAGAATATGATATCTTCTCTCTTTATCATTCTATTTCCTTTTTTTCGACATTTTTATTTAATTTTTTATTATGAATGCCTAACATCTGAGGAATATTAAGTAAAAATTTGACATCGATGGGGGCCAAAATATCAAAGTAATGGGTTGTTGAACGGAGGTCAATCTATGTTCGATGTATGGGCAGCCAAAACTCTAAAGAGCTCTCCTGAAAAGTGCCATTTTCAAAGTCGGTGTTCACAATTACTCAAAATCTACTTGACCAATCGTTTTGAAATTTTGCATACAGTTTCTGCAATTAATTCTCCAGGTATCACCGTCGTTTTTTTTTTTTTTAATTTATTTTTTATTATAGTTTTTATTTAACAATTAAACCTTTTTTTTTTAGTTAAGAATTTAATTTTTGACTTCAAACTTTCATGAAAAATCAAAAAAAGAAAAACTCCACCGTGATACCTCCGGAAAATTATCCTTTAACTAATGCATACTCTGGTTTTTATATCGGATGATTCTGTGGACAGTTAGGATGTACACCGCAAATCAACTTTATTTGGAGGGGCCACTCCTATAACTATGCATATTTTTCCATAAAACATTTTAAAAAATATGGTCAAAATATTACCTTATATGTCATTTAAATTAATAAACTATCTCATGCCGTTTAGCCACAACAAATTTTTGAAAAGTGGCCCGTTTTGCACCGAATTATTGTTATAATAATAACTATATTTAATAGGTACTCGGGGGAGACGCCAATACGCATACGACTTCTGAAAGTCCACCACTTCAGGCAGTAGCACCACGGATACCCTTAAATACTGGATTTAATGCTATGTATTCATCTATACCGCAACCAATAGCAACAATGGCAGAAAGTTACAAGTAAGTTAAAAAAATTTCAATGATTTATTAAAGGATTTTTTTTAGTTCATTTTATAACATATCTTGACTTTAATTGTGTTCTATAATTTTCACATAATTTAAATAATTGACAGTTCTTCATTGGGCTCTATGACTCCTTCCTGTTTGCAACAACGAGATGCCTATCCCTACATGTTTCACGATCCCTTATCCCTTGGCTCTCCATATGCTCCTGCTCACCATCGAAATAGCAGTTGCAATCCTGCCGCGGCGCATCAACAGCCACCGCAGCATGGTGTTTACGGAAATAGCTCTGCAATGCCATCATCAAATACGGGTAATAACATAATTTACATTTCAATATCAGGAGTGCCACTGAAGTCGCTGTAGATTTGTAATTATTTCACGCCCTTCTAAAAGTATGCGGTTAAAATATGTAAGGTTTCAGAAGTATGCCAAATGTAAGTTTTATAATTTTATACCCTGCTTTATTCAAAAATGTTCGACGCAGTGAAAGAGTCGTTTCTGACCCTATAAGGTATACATATATTCTTGAACAGCATCAATGTCCTTTTAATCATCCATCTATTCGTTTTTACTCAAACTATTCTGTCAGTTTTTGAGCTATCTGAATGAAACTTTTCAAATAGTCTTCTTTTCATTGGAGGTCGGAACGGAAACTATTTTTTAACATTTGGTTTAACAAAAAACACAACACTATATATACTATATACTATATACTATATACTATATATACAATAATATTTTAACCTCTTCAGAAATATGGCTATTTTGTATGATTTCAGAACTGAGTTATATTTTAACAAAATAGCATGACTATTGGGGTGTTCCCCATACGGCTAAATAACTAAAAACATCGCCGATATATTTAGTCGTATAGGGAACGACCTGAAAGAGTCAACTGCTCAATTTTTAAACAACAACGCAGTCGCAAGCTTTGGATATGCCTTTTGAATTCTTGTTATTTATCGTTAATCATTTTAAACTGTTAAACCCTTTTTTTAAGAACCCAATGCGATACGTGGGCTGCTACATATATTTCTGGCCTAATAATGAAAATACGAATATTTATTAAGGAAAATAGTTTTATTGTTTTTCAAAATATTCTCCATCAAGATTTACACACTTTTGCATGCGCTCAAACCAATTTTCGAAGCACTTTTTCCACTCTGATTGACACACCTCAAAAACATGGTTTTTGAATGCTTCAACAGCATCTTCCGGCGACGAAAATCGTTGACCACGCATTTTCTTCTTGATGTGAGGGAATAAAAAGAAGTCATTTGGTGCCAAGTCAGGACTGTACGGCGGATGACCCATCAATTCGACGTTTTGGCCAGTCAAAAAGGCGCTGGTTTGAGCCGATGTGTGAGAGCTCGCATTGTCATGGTGCACAATGATTCGTCTTCCCTTGTTCGTTTT
>VNJZ01013772.1:0-10112 GCA_008042795.1 Drosophila asahinai
TAGAGGGTTGCTTTCAAATGACGCTAATGGCATTCGCAGGTACGCTATCATCTCCACATCAATATCCCCCGTAGGCTTATGAGATTGTGTCAGCTGGTGATGGTGGTCCTAAAAAGAATTGGATTTAGTTGTGCTTGTCAGGTCATCATTACTATTGTTATCGTTGCCCATCGATTTTATCATAGACTTGATTTTTATAATAGAGTTTGAGCAGGCCTGAGGGTCTTTAAAATGCAGTTTCTTAAATCTTGGGTCAAGAACTGTAGCCATTGCCAGAATTGAGACCTGAAACCATAAATTTAAAATAAAATATGTAAAGAAATAAATGAATAATGACATTTGAAGCATACCTGCTCTATTGAACCCAAACGCTTATCAATTTCTAACAACAAGAAGTCCTTAATGTCTTTTGCCTCGGGAGTGATGTCATCAACGTTAAGCAATTTTGTTGTTAAAATATTCACCATTGGGATGGCCATACTGGCTGTGCAATACGTATCTGCGCCTACTATTTTTGTTGCTTCCTCAAGGGGGCGAAGCATCGGCATGATATTATTAAGCAACTGTAATTCATTTCCATTTAGCATCTCTAGATCGTTGCGGACACTTAACACAATATCGTTTACGAAATTTTTAAGCTCCAAAAAACGCTCAATCATATAATATGTGCTATTCCATCTAGTAGCCACATCTTGGATC
Organism: Drosophila asahinai; assembly: GCA_008042795.1. Taxonomy (NCBI): domain Eukaryota; kingdom Metazoa; phylum Arthropoda; class Insecta; order Diptera; family Drosophilidae; genus Drosophila; species Drosophila asahinai. Next base: position 700 of record VNJZ01013772.1, read on the forward strand.
AAAACTTTGTCCGTTACTTTTCTTAAGTTGTCGCTGGCAACACAACTCTGCTTAAAAAAAGTTACAACTCCTTTTACCTTTGCAATGCATAATCTTATTGAATCTCTTTGCGTAGCAGATCGTGAAATTAGATTTAGTGTGTGGGCAAAACACGGTATGTGCTTTTTTCGCCCAAAACCAAGGTCAACGGCTTTGACGACATTCGCTCCGTTGTCGGTGACAACGGCTGTCACTAATTCCTTTTCAATGTGCCAATCTGTGCAGCAACTGTCCAGCATTTCAGTGAGGTACACTGATGTGTGACGCTCGCTTAGCTCCAAAACTCCGATGGTCAAAGAAGTCATTTCAAGCTCAAGCTGAAAATGAGCAGTAATGCCCAAGTAACTTCGCATTGACATCTGGTCGCTCCATACATCCATTGTTATTGTTAGCGTTTTCCCATTTAGCAATCTCTTCCACATTTCCTTCATTTCCAAAAACTTGTCATCAACCCATTTTGTAATCATATACCGCGACGGTATTTTGTAGCGCGGTGCAACCGTATTCATCAGATATATGAAGCCTGGGTTTTCGACTATGGAAAATGGTTGAACATCTTTTGATATCATGTAAATAATGGCATCGTTGATTTTTTTGTTCTTATCCCCATCGATGCCATAATCCGCTATATTTCTAAAGCTTTCAGCAATGGAAACTTGTGCCGCAACACTAGAATCAGGTACTGCACGCACTCCAACATGTTGATCAATTTTATGAAGGGAACGCAGGTGGTCCTTCATATTGGTCGTGTTACCCGCAGTCTTGAGAACTTTGCCACAAATATAGCATTTTGCGCTATTTCCGTCAACTTTTGTAAAGTGCCTCCAGCAAAATTGGAAATAACTATATTTATATACATATATATTTCACATAATACTTACTTTGGCATTGCAAACACGATAACTAAAACAAAAACCGCGAACTTGTCTGTGCGGCACTGAAACCATATGTTCTGCAATGTTGTGCAACTCGACGCCCGATGTTTTGGTTAAACATCGATGCATCGATAAACATCGGCATAACATAAAACATCGAAAAACATCGAAAAACATCGCCGAAGAATCATCGATGCTCGATGCATCGATGTTTTTTTACATCACTAGTCTCCAGGAATTCTTCCGTCGGCGTTGTTCCTGTGCCGTCTGGCTTGTTAATCACTGTAGGGCTTGCTTGCCCTTTTCTAGTATCTTGCACGGCCTAGCCGTGTCTTTGATTATTTTAAGTGATTCGCAGTATTTGCTCCAAGACTGCATCTGCTGCGTATATCGCTCTTTTGAATTTTGCTTGTTGTGTTGCCCTTTAGCGTTTTTCCCCAGATTAAGGGTTTTTATAGCCGGTACCCATAGGATACAAAGGTATTATAAGTTAGTGCCAACCGAGAATGTATGTAACAGGCAGAAGGAAAAATCTCCGGCCCTATTAAGTAAATATATTCTTGATCAGCGTCAACAGCCGAGTCGATTTAGCCATGTCCGTCCGTCCGTCCGTGATCTTATAGACTATAAGAGCTAGAGTTACAAAATTTGGTGGCAACATTGAAATCTGTTGCACGCAGATCAAGTTTGTTTTAAAACTTGGGCACGCCCACTTTCGGCCCCGAAATTCATAAAAAATTTGGATATAACATCAATTTACAAAATTATTTTATTTTTTGAGTCGCTGAAAACGATAAACTCATTTAAAAAAAAAAAATTAAGGACTGTTTTTGGAGATATTCGCGAAAAACCAAATTTTTATTATACTAGCGTAATAATAAATATAAATATCGAAAACCGTAGGTCCAACATACTTTAAATTAGTACAATCCATTCCGACAACATACGGCTTTTTATGGCCAGAGCGTTATTAATGAAGAAATAAGCACTGAAAGTAAAAAACATGCAATATTTTTGGCTATTTTGATTATAGCTAGACTTCATTTCCATTTTTAAAATATAAAAAAAAGTTTTAAATTATTTTGAGTAAACATTTCTTAAGATACTTTGGTTCATAATGATATAATTTCAAATATATTTAAATTTATTACAAATTCTATAAGTTATGGCAATTTCAATGAAAATGTCATATTGCAGTTGTGCCACAAAATTGTTTTGGAAGGGAAGTAGACTGCTTTGTAATTTTGTTTTGTAATGAAAAAATTTTAATTATTAGAAAAAAAAGTGGCACAACAAGCGAATGGAAAATTTATTCTTCTCCTTGCACTATCAACATCTCTCTCTCAAAAGCTAAGTACTCAGACAAGCAGACCGAGTTGCTCAACTTGTCCCTAGCAACATTTGTCTTTTTTGGGTGTTGCTCAACATTTTTCTAGCCACTTTTATCTTCATTTGTCAACATTTTCTTTTTTCCATATTCATGTGCTGCTTAATTTCACCCACAATGCTTGGGTACCGGGTATCTCACAGTCTTGACGGTAGCTTTCTCACTTGTTTGACTTGCGATTTGTAGAAAACTGTTCAACAGCGAGAATACGCTAATTTAACTTTATATCAAATAGAATTAGCGTTTTTTAGGTTTTTTTATGTATCCAATTATATTTTTATACACTTGCATTTTTTAACCTATTACAGCACTAAATCATTATCGATAACACTAGTTTACAGCAAAAATATATTAACGTTGAGACCCATTTTTTCCGCCTAATTTTTAGTCGCTGAATTCGTTGAGGTAGGTAGGTATAAGTGGTGAGGCTCTTGCTAGAGCCTCCAAGTAGAGCCATGCTCCTTTTTGTTCCACACCCTTTGATTGTTCATGTGAGCTGCGTCGTCATCAGTACCACCCTGAATCGTTGAGAAATCCTAGGATTGCTTCAGCTTTCCTACCTCTTTCAGCGATTCTAGCTGGTGGGCACCGAAGTGGCGTGCTCTAATCCTGTTTAGTGCTGGACACTTGCAGGGCAGATACTCTGGTGTCTCCTGTTCCGTTTGTCTTTGCAGCCTCTGCAGCTTGCATTGTATGGCAGTCTTCATTGCGTGCGTTCCAATAGCCTAATATCTGGTGAACACTGCTGTAATCCTGCTGGTATCCCGTTTGCCGGTGGATACCAGTTCCTTGGTCCGATTACCATTGAAAGCCGGCCAACATTCCTTCGATCTTTTGTACTCACTCTTTCTTGACCATTCTTTGTTGGCTATCATTCTGAAATGGTCATAAATCCCTATCTGGACTGAGTTGAGCGAGATCGGTATCCTTCTATTTTCTGCAATTCCAGCCGAGCCTGCTCGGGCTAGCTAGTCTGCTTTTTCTTTGCCTGAGATGTCGCTATGTCCCGGCACCCAGGTAATTTGTACGTTTTTGTTTTTAGCAAGATTATTGAGGGCGAACTTGCATTCTGCCACTAACCGCGAGTTTGTTTTCACGGCTGTAAGAGATTTTATAGCCGCTTGGCTGTGCGAGTAGATCCGAACTTTGGTATCCCTGAGATCCTGCTGTATTAAGTGGCTGGCTGCCTCCAATACAGCGAGCACCTCAGCCTGAAAAACCGTTGCTGACTCTGGGAGAGTGAAGCCCGCTTCAATCCCCCCAGCCTTCAGCATAGATTCCAGCCCCCACCCCGCAGTTCGTCCTAGAGCCGTCGGAGTAGAGTGATATCTCACCCTGTTCGGATACCCTGTCGTCGGTCTAATCCTCCCTCGTCGGATGTAAGATCGTGTAACCGTTACCGAACTTTTAATTCCGTGGATATGTAGTCCGTCTGTTCTTTTGTCCGTTGTAAAATGCCATCAAGTATCTTGCCGTGCCCTATGCTATGTTCCTTCCAGCAATTCCTTGCCTTCAGTCTTGCCGCACTCTGCGCGGCAATGTCCTTGATGAACAGATCAATCGGCATTCGATCTAGGATGACATTTAGAGCAGGTGCTGGGCACGAACGCATCGCCCCCGTGGCTCCTGCGCATGCTGGTCTTTGTATCCTTGTTAGCTTTATAATATTGTACTCCCTAGTGCTGGCCACCATACTAGGGCTTCGTAAGTTAGTATTGGTCGTGCCACCGCTGTGTAGAGCTAAATTATTGTCTTTGTACAAAGCGTTGCTTGCTTTTCTAGCTCTCTCAGCGACGTTCAGCTTCCATGAGAGCTACGTGTCCAGTATCACACCTAGATACCTCGCCTGCTCTGATAGCTGTAATTCTATGGCCTCTATCTTGGGCATGTTGTATGCTAGGATCTTCGTCCTCTTCGTGAAGAGCATACATTCCGTTTTACTGGGGTTAATACCTAATCCGCAGGCCTTTGCCCTCTTATTTAATCGATCCAATGCGACCGTCATTATTTCGCTAATAACTTCGAGATAAGGTCCTGATACTAGTAGAACTACGTCATCTGCGTATGCTGCTACTTTTACTCCTCCCATATTGAATTCTTTCAATATGCTGTTCATGTTTCTCAGCCAGACCAGGGGTGAAAACCCTGCACTGAGGTTTCCCTCTCTTCACTACCCGAGTAAGGTGAGTGCCACTCAGTTCGGCTATGATCGTCCTGCTCCTGAGCATAGCACCAATCCACTCTCTGATGCCTATCTCAATACCAAACGAGTTGAGGGAGCCCAGGATGGAATCAGCGTTCATGTTGTTGAACGCACCTTCAATATCCAAGAAGGTGGCCATCGTGTACTGCTTGTATACTAAAGATTTCTCTACGTGACTCACCATTTCGTGTAGTGCAGTCTCGGTTGAACGTCCTTTTCGGGATGCATGTTGCGCATCCGACAAGTGTGACTCTGACTTATCCAGCAGTCTTTCCATTGTCTTCAGAAGGAAGGAGGTCAGGCTGATCGGCCTGTAATCCTTTGCTAGGATATGCTCCCTCCTGCCTGGTTTTGATATAAATATTACTTTAGCTTCCCTCCACGGGAACGGTATGTGAGTCAGCCTAATACAAGCCTCGTAGATGGCTTTCATGGCCATCCCGTAATGCTGGTTTTGGTCCTTTGTAACATTGCTGGTATTATGCCGTCCGGGCCCTCGCTTTCGTACTTATCAAACGAGTCAATCGCCCATTGAATTATTTCAATCGTGATGATGTCTCGCGATTATGTATGTATGATTTCCATTGTACTTTCCCTGGGTCTTGAGTTCTCTCGTAGGTTCTTTGGGAAATGCGTATCCTCCAGAACTTCCAGGGATTCTTTGGCTGATATTGTAGCTGTGCTGTCTGGTTTGTTTATTAGAGTTGGGCTTTGCGTGCCGTTTGGCAAGGATCTTGCTTAGTCTTGCAGTGTCCTTAATGCCCTCTATTGTTTCGCAGTAACTTTTCCATGATTCTTTCTTGGCTCTTATACTGCTTTCTTGTAATCCTTTTGTGCTTCCTTGTATGCCCACTCCTTGGTACCAAAGCCTATGTTGAAGAACTTGCGCGAGTTATCTTTATGATCCTGAACAGTAAGGATTTCCAAATGGTTGGGAGCCCTCCCGAGTAATCAAGAATACCGAAGTAGTGATTTCTTTATTTTTATATTCGCCTTTCAATGCTTAAGCTTAAATGCAATTATGCTGACCTAGCGGAAGGGATTTGAAATTGGACCGGATGCATGTGTGGGACTTGGTTGAGCCCTGCATCTCTTGCCTCGCAGTCCGCTTCCTTTCCGCTGATCAGTTTTTTAAGACAATTTTCATTAATCTGGTTTACAATTTTGTCGTTCTTACATATATATAAATTCCTAATTTTCTGACATTTGTTTTTATAATAATACATTTCTTCGTTATTAATTACTACGTATTCTGGTGTTATTACAAATTCTGTCTTAATAGGTAGAACGAGAAGGTAGTTCTAAGTTTTTAAAAATCTTTTTCTAAGTCTGTGATCTGCCAAATCTAGGGTTGAGAAATATTTCGCTCTTCCTAAGCTATCCAACACATCTTTGGATCACCTTTTCGTTCAATTTCTTATAGTCTACCATCATTCTCCATTTTCTTTCACCGGAGGCATCTTTCTTTTTAGGTACTAGCCAAGCCGGTGCACTCTAAGCACTGTGACTAATGATTTTTTGATCCAATAATTTTTCTAACTGCCTTCTTACTTCTTGCCTTTCCTTAAACGCATACCTGTACGGTCTGGCATACACCGGAATGTCATCATTCGTTCTTATTTGGTGTTTAACCGCGTTTGTGAAAGATCCCTTCTTTATGAAATACCTTTGGGTATTTCCTACAAATCCTCTCAAGCTCCCTAAGCTCATCTCTATTTAAATGCTCCGTCCGTATCTTTTGGAACGGTATGCTTTTATCCCCGTTATCTGTTTCTTCTATATTGTTGAGCCCGAAATGTTGCTCGGTTTTAAATTCTGAAACACTGTTCTTCTAAAAAGAGCTCCTGGTCTATTTCCGAATAATTCGTCACTTCGACCAGGCTCTGTCCAGCCACTGCCCTGTAAATCCCTTCTGAAATGATCAACTCCTTTCTTACTATTGTTTTATTTAGCAAGAAATCCTCCTCGGTCACTTGTACCGAAATAGGGATTACTCTTTTCGTCCCTGCTTCTATTGTATGCACCTCACTTGGTCTATATTCAGTTAAGTGAATCTGCAACTTCTCACCTGCCGTGCGTAACCAACCGTTCTCTATATCGATCACGGTTTTTAGTTGTTGCAACAAATCTATCCCTATTAACCCTTCAAAGAACTGGTGGAATCTGAAGAGTAACATCGTCATCTTCCCTACTCTTCCCCGTTCCTTAAAGGTTGATAGGTAAGCTTCTTCCAATATTTTGTGCGATTGCGTGATTGTCTTAATCGCTATTGGATCTTGTAGTTCTTTCACGTATTGTGATTGAACTAGTTCGGGACGAATGAAAGAGAGAGTGGATCCTGTGTCAATTAAGATATTTATTGTTTTCTCTGTAGTAATTCTGATCATTATGTAGCCCTCTTAGCCCCTAAATACCCTGTTGGCTGTTCGAGGCTGATTGTGAAAAATTTGGCTCATCCTCTTGGATGTTGTGTAGCTGGCCCCTGGTTGACGGCCGATGCCCGGCCCTCTCTGAGTTGCCAGTCGAATTAAACGACCGTTTTGAACTGGCCGAATTATTCGATTGCCTCGAATTGTTTGAATTATATGATTGTCCAGAATTATTAGAATTTCTAGACATCCTAGTCTGGCCACTGCCCTCCGCATTTCCAGTCGCCTGGATTGCTAATTGGCCCTCTCTGGGTTTGTTTTTGTAGTGCCTGTTTGAGTTTCCGTTGTCGGGCTGTCTATCTTTTCCTGCTCCTGCTTCGGAACTTCTTTCTCCTTGCCCTGTGGCTCAACCGATCCCTGATATTTTGGCTCTGAATCCGTTCCATCAAGAGTACACAAGGTTCTTTCCCTGCAAGCTTTTTCATATGCCTTTGCTATGTTTGGCACCCCCATGTTTTTGATGTGTCAATTCCATAATTAGATCTTTTTCCGACCTCTTATCCTTAAAATGAGTTATTACTATCTTCTTAATTTGGTCCCAATTAAGCTCTCCTTCGTCCAAGTCCAAGACTTTGTCCGCTGCTCCTACAATCTTGCTTTTAACTCCTATATTCTACCTTTTCTCTCCCTTAATGAGGCCTAGCACCTGTTCTACTGCTCCTATAAATCCATCTAGCTTTACAGCCTATCCTTCATATTTAGGAATTATTTCTACCAGGTCTACTACCTTGATAGCTTCTAGGACACTTGTCGTTGCCATTGCTACAGGCCTTCTTTCTTCTGTCATTGTTTTCTGGACCTAATTGCTGTTTATATTGGTTATCCTCTGTTTCCGTGTGGTGACTTGGAGTTCTGTAACTAATTGAAATAAGTAATTCTTCTCTTACATTGGTTAAAATAGCAACAATGGATTTATTGCAATTTATTTATTTATTATTATTATTTTTTTTTTTTTTTTTTTTTTTTGTGTTGTACCTAATATATACTTTCTGAATTATTGTTATTATTTTGTTTATTCTTCTATTGTTACTACCTAGTATGCTGAAGCTAGCCGATCAGCTGTGCGATACAGCTTCACAACCAATTGCGGACAGCCATTACTAATATTTGGTTTTTTTTTTTTTTTTCCTTTGACTTTTCTCAATTGTTTCCGAGCCATCCCTATGCTAAACGGTCGCCTGTGCATTACAGTGCGTTGTCTAATACATGTGAATGACAGGATCTCACATAATTCCTTTCCTTAATATTCGTTTCTATATTCTTATTTATTTTTATTCCTTTTCCATCCCCATGCTAAACGGCCGCTCTGTGCATTACAGTGCTCCGCCTAATACATGTTAATAGATACACATATTTATTTATTTATTATTATTATTATTATTATTATTTTTTTTTTTTCTTCAAGTTCCTTTGCTAAGCGAACGCCCTGTTTTGTACAGTTCGCCGCCTGATACAAATGAAAGCGTAACCCAATTCTAAATAAATAGATATATAATTTGCAAATACTGAATTATATAAATAATTATATCGTTAATTTTCAAATACTGAATGGCCCCCTTTTCATGCTAAGCAGCTGCCCTGTGTAATACAGTGCACCTCCCAATACATGGAAATGGTAAATTTTATTACTTATTATTTTATACTTCTTGGCTTTCACACTTCGAGTTCACTGTACGGACGCTCTACTTTCCGATCGAACCAATCGCTTCTCAACCCCATTTTAGCTTAAACTTGGCCTCTGTTGTCCACTCGGTCCGAGCCATCTACAACCGCCCGAATACCACCGACGCACAGTAGCGCCTCTCGAACAAAAGCCGTTGCTAAAATCAAAAAAGTCGTAGTCGCAAAAACGAATTAAACCATACTTATTCGACAGAATATTTCCCATCGATTCAGAATTTCCAATAAAATCAATTTTAAGATTTTTTTTGTAGAAGATATGAGCCTTCAAAGTCGAACTTTGTTTCCATTTTTGCATCATACAAAAAAAAAGGGGAAATTGGTTGACTTTCAGGTAATATTACACAAAAAATAGATTACCTAACCTCATGATTTTTACTTTAAATAACAGATACATTCATAAACTGTAAACTGACCCAAAAAAAACCGAATTGGGTTTGGGCTTGTCACTTTTTTTCTGGCTAAAGTAGTCTATATCTTTTTTGGCCGGGCTCGGCCCTCATACACATTACATACAAAACCTTCGTTATTCTTTTCTGGACCAGAATCAACTTACATCTGCTGCAGCACGCTGCAGCTGCGGAAATGCAATGCAATAAACTAAAAGAACTCAGGGTAAAATATACCAAAATACCGATTCAACTTAATACATACCAAAAAATATACCAGCTGTAGCGCAAGCGGGTTAACCGCTTCAAACCCGCTTGCGCTATTCTTTGAAATTGTTTGTTTCGTTTGTTTTGTATAACAAAACGTACCTATAAAATAGGTGTTTATGAAATTTTGTGTTTTTTATATTT